>CAEGAF010030741.1:0-27855 GCA_903067075.1 Micropoecilia bifurca | reverse complement strand
TATCAGGTAAAATGGGACCAAAGATAAAATTACATGTGTATGACTTTATATAGGATGTTATTTTGTTAGCTTATCTCAAAACATGCACTGAAATATGTTGTTACAACAGGACAAAATATGAATATGTTTTCAGGGTACTGTTTTTATCATTCCCTTAGTGAGCCACTTCATTCATAATACTCCCTCCTGACTGTTTCTAGAGCTTACAGCCGTCAATTTGAAGACCTTACAGAGTCCCATCTCCGTCTGGAGTGTGATCCTGACCGACTCCTAGCAGAACAACGTCTACAAGTAACTTTTCAGTAATGTTGAGGTAAAAGATACTTCCACTGGCAGAACGCCAGTGGAAGAACCAGAACCAGACTGCTCCCAAAAGAGCGTCAGGGGCCAGGAACGCCCTATTGAAATCCACCGATGACCCCACAAAAATGTAAAGAAATAACTTTTACTCTTTTTCATGTCATACCACCAGTGTTCTCACTCCCAAACCTTCTTCTCAGCACAATGCATGCTAGTCTATGGTCCCTCAAGCCCAGCCTCCACGCATGCACTCCATTTTCCATAGTCAAGCTAGCATCACACCACCGTGCCCAGAGCCAGAGCACCAGCAACACAGTATCATCTGTTTTCCCTTGGACAGTCACAGCACCCTTGTTTCCAGGACCTTCATTACCTCCACTTTAGTCAGTTGTCTTCTGTCTTCTGTGTCATGGTTCCCATGACTTGAAACACTTCGGGGATGTAACATCAGAATCCTCCTCATCAGCAGTGGAGTCCCCTGAGCATCCCTCATCAAATCCTCCGTTGCCATCTCCACAGCCTTCATCCTATCCTGTTTGATAAATGGTAATGAATGAACCTCTCTGCCAATTACTATGATCAACTGCGATCAAGTAGTTTTTCCCAAGGCGGTAAAGTTCTTCATGGCGGCGTTTGTTCTCTAAGGCCTTCACCAAACAGCCGGATGGGATGATCAACCAGCACACTCAGGCGGCCCTATTAACTAAT
Source organism: Micropoecilia bifurca (assembly GCA_903067075.1). Taxonomy (NCBI): domain Eukaryota; kingdom Metazoa; phylum Chordata; class Actinopteri; order Cyprinodontiformes; family Poeciliidae; genus Micropoecilia; species Micropoecilia bifurca. The sequence continues at coordinate 26,847 of CAEGAF010030741.1, read as the reverse complement.
TAGGAGACTTTTCAGGATAAATGACCACCCTACATAGGGGTATCAGGTAAAATGGGACCAAAGATAAAATTACATGTGTATGACTTTATATAGGATGTTATTTTGTTAGCTTATCTCAAAACATGCACTGAAATATGTTGTTACAACAGGACAAAATATGAATATGTTTTCAGGGTACTGTTTTTATCATTCCCTTAGTGAGCCACTTCATTCATAATACTCCCTCCTGACTGTTTCTAGAGCTTACAGCCGTCAATTTGAAGGCTGGTCTTCACACTGCTGAGCATAAATGAGAACATGTCAGCCTTCAGGTTCACTCTTCCTCCGTCTTCATTACTGCCACCGACTTGCTCAGAACTCCTGGATAAAAGCTGCTTGTCCGCATGTAGATAAGCCAGCGCCTAGGTGTTTCTAAGAGGATTATTTACACTATGTAGCATTTATGATGACAGTACCTCACTCTAAAGGCAACATTTTGGCTCAGACGCTAAGCCGAAGTCTTTTGTCAGGTGTATTATTACTGAACAGAGAGGCTTGTCAGGATACAAACCTCCTTTTTTTGGACTTAACAGGCTGTTACCTGGTGTAAGAGGCTCAACACCAGCTTTTATAAACTCATTACCAGACAACCAGTGTTTGTGAAGAGGGCTCAAATGACTTGCTGCTGACCCATTTGTCTTGGTTAAACACACGTAACACACACCTTTCAGCAAACGCCTTGTGTGCCAACCTCAAACCATCTGAATAAAAAAAACACGCATTAACATAAAGTTATTAGATCATCTTTATGTTAATGCGTAGGTTTACGTGCGTAGGTTTACTTACACCGTGATGAAGCGTTCACCTGAGCATATGGCGTGCCAAACAGGCACCATATGGGTGTGTGTGTGTGTGTGGAGAGACAAAGAGGGATTTAACCGGGCTAATCCGAGGATACGTAGGATGTGAATGCTACACCCCTGGTCATGATGAGGCCTGGCAGTGCAGGAGATCAGGTGACTGCATGGAGAGAATTAAAAGCTCCTCATTGTCAGGAGGATCATCATTGTCTGGGAAAAGGCTGATGGACGTCCAAACGCCTGGGCTCACTTATGCAGAGGGAGTAGGAAACATGTGCTCGTCTGTAAAACACATGCCAGACACGTAAATGTTTAATTCGTCGTGGTCGTGATGTCGGTAACATTTGGCAAGTCTCCATCAGATCACAAAGCACTGATTCATCCACGACAGTATTGATGGAGCATCTTGTCTGGGCAGCCACAGTAAAGAACTGCGAATCTCAGAGTTTCAGAGAAAATTGTCAGTCTCTGCTGCCACCTGCTGTACAACAGTGGAAACACTCATTTCAGAGGACCTTCTACTACCATCTGCACTTGGCACTGATTTATTCCAGTTTTTAATATTTGGTGAAGCTTCAACGACTGTGGACATTACATTTTTTAAACATTAGTTGCCTGACATTTTGATATCCATGAGTTCAAGAGCTAACAAGTGGTTATAAACATACCAGCCTCTCTGGAGTTGGATCCCATTTTGTCTCCAGAACAGCCTCAATCCTCCATGGAACAGATGCAAATATTCCTCCAATATTTTGGTCCACATGGACGGGATGGCATCACGCAGCTGCTGATTTGTCATCTCTTCCTCTTCATCCGTGACGCAAACATGTTATTCCACCATGTTCTCAAGGTCTTCGATCCTACTGGGATATTTTGACTGTGGAGGTCGTCTCAATATCACGCTTTCTATGGGTTTCCCCAACTCAAATTTAAGACTTCTAAAGACCATTGTGAATTAAATATAAGATCTGTATTGCGACAGAAAAAATACAAAAGAAGTTATGTAAAATAAACTAGCCAGCAATCCTAGCTATCAGGGGTATATTAGCAACTAGTTACTGGTTCCCACAATCGCCTGGAATCACAGAATGCAATGGTGTGTGTGTGTGAGCGACTCAAATTTAGGCTGACAGAAAAGTCCTGCTAGAAAAGAAAAACATTAAATATGCGAGATTAAATAGTTCTGCCACGACAAAATGTAAGACCTGTGATTAACGTGTCCAAGGCTAACTAGTATTTTTTTTAAATGAATTTAAGACAAATTAAGGCCTTAATTTAACAATACATGAATTTAAGACGTTTTAAGGGTGTGTGGACACTGACCCAGAATACAGTGAACTCAATAAAAAAAAAAAATCAAGTTGAGGCAAAGAAAGTGGGCAGAGAGGGATGGACGTTGATCAGCAGTAATACTAAGTCAGTTAAATATTTTATCTTATGGTTACCGAAATACTTAGTGACTGAATGTGTGCCAAAAATATCCTCTAAACCATTACACTATCAGTTTGAACCGTTGATATTGCATTTTTTAAGCAGCACCGTTTAAAAGGTCAATCAAGCAAGTTACTGTGGCTACATAGAAAATTCATGCCATATTATAAAGGGGAAGATTAGACCCAACAATCCAGATGACTTGTCAAGCTTTTTTTAACCAACAAAGAAAAAAAATAGTTCTGCTCTCATTTTGTTTTTTAAATTCTTACATTTGATTAATTGATTTTTTTTTCTTCGTAATTTTAGTGGCACTCTTGTGGTTCCATATTTTCCGCACTGTATGATGCAGTATTCACTTGTAGATGTGGATCTCTGTGACTCGGCAAGACTCGAAAACAGGACAAAACTTAACAAGTTTCATATTTCACACACTGCTTCCTTCTATTAATTCAATTTTATTTATTCTGATTCATAGAAGCATTTTTAGAAAATATAATTATTTTCCAGCAATTAAAATCAGATTAAAACCACCCGCCGGCTGATTTAAATACTCTTGAAGAGATGGGAGAGAGCTAAGTTTATGGTAGCAAGTTTCTCAATCAACATCAGCATACATAAAAAAAAAGAAGACAAAAGACCCAACAAAAAAAACAAACAAAAAGCATACTCACAAACACAGTTATCAAATATTCTATTATCATAAATTAAATCCTGATTGTGAACTAACAGCAGTACCACAATGGTTAGTGCATTTGATCTACATCTCATTAAAATAAATACAGTACAAACTCACTTTTAGTAATCACAGATTGTCAGTAAAAGGTGGGGGAAGGCGACGAGGAGACATCTTTTAACATTAAACGACTCGCACAAATGCATAAAACTCCCTGGAGCTCACTGGAGAACAGAACTACTGCGTGTGTGTGTGTGTGAAAGAATCCTCACATTATGCGAGAGAAACTATAACGAGTGCAAGCAGTTAAAAAGAAGGTATACAGAACATGCACTTTTCAGCAACAGATTGATGAAATGGCGAAGAATCCCCTGGATGAATCCGTTTTTCAGTTCGAGTCCGTGGTGGGAGAAGGAGGGCCCGGTGTTAAAAGCTCGTCTCACTCCAGTTCTCCGTTCTCCAGTCTCTTCTTCCCAGCAGTGTCTTCTCCGTACCCAGGTAATGTCATAATGCTCCGTCTCCGTTACCGCCTCCGTAACCTGCAGGAGAAAACGTAACGGGAGATGGAATAAAAGCTGGACTTATTGAATTGTCTTGTTAAGGGATCAAATTATAGACAACACAGAAAGGGTTTCTGTTACAAAAGCAGAAGCGGAAAAGCAAAAGGTCCTAATAGTTTAAAGTAAGAATAAGCCCAGACGTCTGGGCTCAAGGTTTTGATTTCGTGGCGTTTCACATCCCGATCTGATGAAAGGTTACCAATGCCCGGTAATGAAGTGCTTTCTTTTTCAAGGACTCACATTTAATGGGATGAATGGCCATGACAATGAATAAAATGTTCATTTTTTATTGCTCTGTTGAAAGTCTTTTCTCGGACAATGACAGTCGGACATATAGGAACCTTGAGCTCGAGCCAAAATCGGCTTCCCGTGCTTCCTTCCTTCCAAAGCTGCTTAATTAAAGGACAGTTTTCTTTTGCCATGTCTCTGTGAGCAATTTCCCACCTTTATTAATGCCTTCAGCAAGTGACATGCAGGTTGATTGGGTAGCAATCATCATAAACACTATCCTCTCATTAACACTGATGTCCTGTGTGTAGAAAGTCATTTAAACTGCCTGAACATGATGTTACACTGGAGTTTAAATCAGAGGCAATTAAGCAGATTTTGTAAAAAATAAAAAATCAAGCCCTTTCATGTACATGAGGTAAATGTGTGGCTTCTAAGGGGCTCCCATTTTGTGTAGTTGATGCATATTGGGATTAATGTTGTAGACTAAACAGCGCTATAATGCAGAAAAATGAAGTAATTGCTTCATGTCACATTTTTACCCTCCTACTGACTTTCTTTGGATGAAAATTCAATGTTCTATTCATGGTCTTTGTTTGCATTAAGTCCAAATACTTAATGCTGACTAAGTATTTGGACTGCTCCATGTTGGGCTGCTACTCCAAACATTTGATATGCTGAGGTGTGAGAATCTTCAATGCAGACTTAGCGTAAGCATAGCAAAATATGAAAGGTGATTTAGTGGGTTATTGCTGCAAAATTTACAAAATATCACATGATGTTATCAAGTGGTGTTTTCACTTTGCGATGTCACGGCTCATAATTTTGAGATCTGAAACTTGTCTGACAACCTCACATATAAATTTGTATCAAACTATTTATGCTAACGCAGCAGATGGGGACAATACTAGAGTCAAGATGCTGATTTCTTATCACTAATTTTTCAAAACTGAATCTCTAGGTTAGATTTTTGCCAATCCTGACGTCTGTTGAAGAATGAACAAAAGAAAAAGCGTTCGGTATCAGCAATAAAAAAAAACAAACATTAGAAACATCCCAAAGTTAGAGTTGTGTCTCTGATGACTGAACATTGACAAACATGCAAAAACTAAAATCCTCCAGGCTATGGGATGTCATAACTCAAAAAGTAAAAAAAAAAAACTCAACCATGTTTAATTTACAACTAAATTAAATACAAGAACAAACATTGACGTTTGTTCTTGTTTAAGGAGATCTATTCAAATGCAAAACAACAAAAAAACAATAAATCAAGCTGTGTCCAAATGGATATTTTAAAAGACTTTGTGCTCATTAATTTTTCTGTTTAATGAAACTAGAGTAGCTTCCATACGCCTCTCTGTGATTATGAATTATTTACATGGGGACCAGAGGATGTTTTCACACTGTGTGTGTGTAAGAGAGAGGGGTGTGTCTGTGTGACACAGCTCTGCAGGTTAAAGAGGATTTTATGACTACTTTAAAAAGGATTAGTTGAAGACGAAAGTCTCTTGAATCAGCACTTAGCATGCTGAGCGAATGCTACTAAAGGGACTATTTCCTGTCGACTGTAACCAGATAATTAGACTCCTGAAAGACGGTCATCTTCTCCCAACCCAGCAGGATGGAAACAGCTAAATGGTCAAACAAAGCAATAACAATTTTTTTACTTTCATACATTCGGCTTCCTGAAGACGAAAAAAAAAAAAGTAGCAGTCAGGAAACTTCATCTGCCTTCATTACTAAATGCTTCAATGGAGCTAAAAATAACAAACTCTAAATCTCCCTCCCTCAGTGGCAACTTCCAAACCAAAGAGTGTTGTTGTTGGAGTGATATGTTGACAAGTTTCCCGATTGGATAAAAGATTGGGTTTTCAGTCAACCGATTTCCTAGTGGCTCTTGATAGAGGCGCCTTTTCTCATCCATCGATATCATTCAAAATGTTTTTATTCTGGGTTTGTTTTATTGGGGGAAAGAAAATTCAAAAAGCTAATTTTCCACCTTTCTACCAATCCAGAGTATGATCAGTTGTTTGACATTTTTAGGCTTTCATACAAAAGACAAGCTTTCTTTTCCTCTTGCTTTCAGCAAGCGCTTAACATTTCAGACGTTTAGATAACGTAAATGACAAGTCTGGAACAAACGCCGGTCGTCTCCCTTTGTTTCTCCAAGTGTCTGCGGGAATTTCAATTTAAAATTCCAAACATTCAGAGCCGTTTTCATCAGTCTTCAGAGGAAAACCTTGTGATGACATTTTACTTTTTTCATCAAGCAGACGTGTCAAGTATTGATCTGCAAGAGGGAGAAACTGAGACCTCAGTGTAATAACTGAAGCAAACGATATGAGTGCGCTGAATCCCTGATATGACGGATCACAGAGGGCGATCAGACCTTTCATACTTGAGATAATTAGCTCTACTACTACAAAGTTAAAGATGTGCAACCTCACTGTGTGGAAGATTTTCTGCAGCAGAATTTTAAGATGCGCCGCTCTGGATTACAGGGGAAATTGGCAGCGGGCTTCGCCTCATCATTAGCATTCGTTCGGTTCCAGCAACCCTGAGGTCGACGTCTCCAGCACCGCGCTGCTCAGAGTGGAAAATGATGATGAATCAGCTAAACTCGTCTGGCAATTATCACAATAATGGAACCGGGGAAAAGAATTAAGCACGAGAAGTAAAAGGTGGAAATGAGCAAGTTTTCGTTTGCTTTGTCGGTGGAGGCTGCCAACAGAACTGAGACATGCCTGGAAATTAGCCAGATTATCCCTTTAAATGCTCTTCTATGGTCTCTCACTTTGATCAGTCATTTATAAAGCGACTGTACGGCCTTGCTTTTAACGCGTAGGGTGGGACTCGTGCGTGAGGGGCTTAATAAAAGCGTGGTTGAGCAAAAATAGCAAACACTGAAAAGTGAAAAAAAAAAAATTAAAATTTTTGTTCAAAAACACATGCATTATAAAATTGGGTGGAGGGTAATTAGTGGTCACACCACATGCATCAGAAAGGGAATGGAGCAGATACATACACCCAGCAGGGAAGTCCAGGGATCTGTTTCTGTATTGGGGGAAGGTGGGCTTTTTCACAGGGAACCTGCGATCTGAGGGCCTCTCCAGATCACAGGATATGTCCCTTTCCATGCCTGAGAGGGGAAATGTCAGGAGACATACACAGAGTGGGGTGTGGGAATTAAAAATAAAGAAAAAGAAGCAATAAAGGTGGTGGAAGCGATAAGATGCCAGCGCAGTCTAAAGGGTTGGAAGAACACAAAATAACAGACCCATGCTGAGTTCATTAGGTACAGAAATGAAAGGAAAAAAAGGCATGATGATAGTGTTTTGAACAAATGTAGAGAGAGATGCATTTATATTCCAGCATGAACAAAGGAACGGCACAGCAGGGGGCCGGAAACAGACCAGGTCAGAGGAGCAGTACCTATGTCAAATGAGTTGGACTTCCTGGTGTGATGGGATGTTTTGGGGAATCCATTATGATCTGCTTCCTCATCTGTGGGTGTATACAGAGGGGGGTCATCATCATTATTCACCACATTCTGCCCAAATGGTTTACTATCTTCATTTAAGAACAGGACTATTGTGTACAAGTAGAAATGAAGCTGATAAGAAACATCAAGAGAATGTCTGAAAATCTTCTATAATAATAATAATAACATGAAGTACAGATGAAGTAAGATTGGACATTCAAAAATTAATTCGAATCGCCTCAATTAAATATGTAACGGTGATCAGTTTTAAAACACTTAACTTGATACACAGAAACTGTTCTCATCTTCTGTGGATTTTTATTCAAATATATTCTAGGATGTGGCAACAAAATAACCGGTAAGGTGTTTACAGCTGCCAATATCTAATTTTAACTAAAAAGAGTTTTAGTTTGAAAAACAGTGAGTGCTGCTGTAACGACAGTCAACATTGGTTTTCACTGCTGTGTCCAAATTGTTCACTCCTTAGTGAGGATTATTAGGAAACCATTTTCTAAAAACGGTATTAAAACAGTCAAATCTAGACAGTAAACATGTTCTAAGGTGTGATATAATTTATAAAGAGAAAGGAGCAGTGTAGTGACTCAATCAATGTAGGAAGTGTCTGTTTGTAATCCTTATACTGTTTTACAGTTTTTTCCCAGTATCCAACCTATTTAACAACGTCCAGTCTGAGTCACAGACCACGAGGTCAGGATGTTGGGCAGCCATTGTTCTGCAAAATTTAGGTACATCCCTGGTCCAACATATCTGATTTAGCATACTTAGACAATCTTAGTAGATTCAAGCGTTTCGAAGACACATCTAAAGTTGCGGGACTCTGGGTCTTGAGGACATGAAGTTTGAAACCTCTGGTTTGGAGACTAAGTTTAGTCTGAAATCTAAGATTCGAGTCCCGATCTCTGGTTATGTGATGGCATTTTAATAATACCGTGGCTGATGGCGGTGGGATCGGCCTCCTCTGAGCCAGGGCTCCTCGTCTCGCTGCTCACGCTGTCTTCAGACGCCGTCTGAGCCAGAGGCGAACTCTTCTGGTCGTTGTTCTGTTCTTCGAGACTCGCGGGAGTTTTCGGTGAAGTCTTCATCTTTTCCGGAGAGGTCTTGTCTCTCTGGAGGTCTACACTGGGCTAGCGGCAAAGGATAGCGTGTGTTTATTCCAATTTTCATGTCTATTGGCCTGAAGCAGAAAAAAAAAAATCCTATATATTTCCCACATACCTTTTTGGGAACCAGAGGACGTTGTCCCTCTGGTCCTCGCCCTCTCTGCTTCTCTTCCTGCAGTCTTTCACTCTGTTCTTCTCCCTCTGGCATTCCTGCCTCTTCTGGTAACAAAACCACAAGAAACTCCATCAACTTTGTGATCAATCAAAACTTTGTTTCTGATTCAAAACCAAAAGCCCCAAAGCAGAGACTCTGACAGAGAGACTTTATGGGTTCCGAGACACGAGCCATGACTGAAGAAAAGAAACGCTGAAGTAAAAACAAACCACCTGTAACTATAGATCAGAAAGCTGCTCCATTTTTTAAAAAGACAAACAAGTTATTCAGTCCACAAAAGCCAAATATTTGTGCATTTCTGTTGCTTATTAATAATTTGCTATTTGGCATTAAATCTGCAGGGGAGGCTGCAGCCAATAAATCGCCAATAGTCCTCGACCGTGACTCTGAATTTGGAGAACATCCAGATCATGTCGGAGTCATTAAATCACTTCATTGTACGCTACAACATCCTTACTCTATCCAGCTGCCAGCTCATTTATTTAAAACAATTTCAAACAATTGTGACGAGGCACAGTTCCTAGATGAAGCCTCTACGTTTAGACCTGACAGCTTTTCTTCGTGGCTACGCTACAGGCAAATCGGATTGTCTAAGAAGGTTGTCCTGCATGTTAAAGTTCGCATATCAACCAGTTTGAAACTGTGAAGTATGCAGAGCTTTGAATCCGTTGAACCCCTTTGAATCCACATGATTCAAATTTGAATCACTTCAAACGAACTCAGGTTTTTTAGGTGGACCAGAGTTTGCTGTCTTCGATTGTGCTTTCACAACTCCATAAACAACCTGGACTTTCTAGGTAAACAAACTAGAGTTAGACTAACGTGTACTAAGCAGGTTTATTGCGAATGCACCCTTAATGCGTGAAGCTGTAATTGTAGTTAACATGATTCCAGAAAAGGAAGGCTATATACAAATGGATGATACACTTGGATTTTTTCTTTTTTTCCCTAAAATACTTCACAATCACGCCCTTCCTTGCAGGCATCTATTAGAAATCACTTTTGCAAGACGCTGCACACCACAGAGGCTTTCCTGTCTCCAACAATGTGTCTGCTGACAGATCAAACTCTATTTGCCGTAGAAGCTGCAGTACCTGAACTGTCCTGCAGATGTCTCTGCCTTATCACTGCCAGACTGGGCTTGTAGCTGTGCGGAGGCGGCTCCGGCCTGGCGCTGCTGATGCCGCTGCTCTGGACGTCTTCTCCCGCCTCGGTCCGCGACTCCGTCAGTGGGACGATCCTCTCCTGCCTGGCCGTCTCCATCTGCCTGTCCGTCTGGTGTTTGGAGGACGCCACATGTCCGTTACTCCGCGGATCTGTCAGGGCATCCGGGATGGTGTTTGATCCGTCGGCGCTGTGCTGCGACGACTCTTTGATGTCGCAGGTGCTGCTGCTGTCGGAGTCCTCGATTTCCGCCCCGATGCAGCTGTACACCATGCTGACCAGATCTGTGGACTGCAGCACAGGGGGAAGGCCACACACAGAATCCCAATTAGGCAGAATCAGATGAATGTTTGCATCGTTCACACCCGCAACTCTGCTTTTCTATGGATGTCCTGGAAAGATTTTGTTGACAACAAACCGAATACCTATTATGATTCCAAATATCTAATTATTGAAATATTTCTAACTTAATCTGATAGGGAAAAGAGTCGGAGCAGACATTTTGGTTCTGTAAGAGTGTGCAGCAGAGATTTGTGTTAAGCCTTAATGTCTATGTTTCACACAAGCAGCTGCACAAATCCCAGACATAAAAACGCTGGGAGTAGCAGGTGGTGAGCACAGCAGGCAGCTCTGCTCCATGTCATCACATGGGACTACAGAGGGGGGAGCAGCGTGTTCATGAACCGACATCTTCATTATAAAGCAAACTTTAAAGCCTAGCTTTTATTGTTCTGTATATTCCTTCTTTAATCATGCAATAATCTTCAAAGCACCAACTATTCTTGAAATCTGATTGGCCACCCTGCCTCTTGCTTCCATATGTGTTAGCTTGTTCATATCCATCTACGTCAGTAGATGACAGAAATGCTCCTTTTTTTACAACCGTCATTAATTATTTTGTTGTCGTTGATTATTTCAAGTTTATATTTTTAAAAAAGGACATTTACATGTTGAGATTAAAGCCAAGTGGCTAATAAGATGAAAAAGCAGCCTCAGACTACTACACACAAAAAACACTCTTCATAAAGAATAAAAGGGAATAATTAAACAGTTATTTACAATTTGTAGTTCATAAGGGTTCAATAACTTTGACTTTAAGTTGAGAAGTTGAATAGAGTTAGCATAGAGGCGCTAAAAACCTAGTTGTATACAGAAAAGCAGTCTCAGACTACATACAAAAAACCTCTTTACTAATGAGAAAATGAAGTTATTAAACAGTTATTTGCAATTTTTGTCCTTTGTAATGGTTCAGTAACTTTGACTTTAAGTTGATAAGTTGAATAGCATTAGCAAAGCGGCGCTAAACATTGAATTGTATACAGTTAAGCTATGCTTAGCTAAGCAGGCTAATTGTGTGATTTGAGAAATTAGCTTGTGCCCATATCCACTATTTTGGCGTGCTAAACTGAGCCATGTCTTTTATTTGGGTAAATAAATTATTTTGTTTTTCCAGTTTTGCAAGACAATTAGATGAAATTGCAATTTTAGTGTGACACCCTTCTCCAGTTTGTGCCCCTGTAGAAGGGGCATAAAGTGTAGAAAAAATAATCTAGACACTTCTGAGTGTAACTGTGGAAAGAACTAAGATAATAACAAAGGTCACATCATTCTTTTTAACGCTGCCATCTGCTGTTGCACTGTTTGACTGCAGAATAATTTAGTTTTTAAAACTGAGCACACAGATCCACTTTGCCGATGCCCGGCTCGGTCTCCAAACTAATCAGACAGCGTGTCAACAGCTGCTGGCTCCCAGGGACGCTCCATTACACTGTACCTGTCTTTGGATGGAGCAGGGGGGGCTGGCGGCCCTCAGTCCGTGAGCAGCTGCACCCTGAGCTGGCCGAGGTGAGGACAAGGTCCCGTTCGCTCCTGGAACGGCGCTCTCTGGCCTCCCCGTGTCTTTAGGGTGCTGAATCATGGAGTAGACGTTCTCTGAGGCACAGCTACAAAACACACAAGGCCTTAGTGGTGACCTGACAGCTGAGGTACAAATATGTTGGTCAGATGCAGCTAACCATTAGCTTAGTGATCGATTTTTATGTAGATCATTCTGACGATTAATCAATTAATCGGATAAAATAATTTCCACTTAAGTTCATTTTACACAATACTTGAAATGCAAATAATAATTCAGATTACTTTTTAAATGAGAAAATAAACATTCTATTGCTTAAATGCTAATACTAATACTGTTTTGTACACTTGATCATTTGAGGCAAAGCTTGAATCTGCAGCTAAAAGTAAACTTCTAGCATCAACATGTGAAAAGCGCAGCCCTTTGTTCTCGACTGCATAAATAGTGTGTGGCTGATCTGCCAACTATTTTTTGATTAAATTAATAATAACTGTAGCGATGAATCAATCACTAAATTAGTTGACGATTATTTCATGAATCAATTAATCATGATTATTCAGTTTATTTGTTTCAGCCCTGCCTGAATTATTTTCAAATTGCATTACATCTTTGCAGTTTAAATAATCTAGAAAATTCTATTTGTGTATTTATTTTTAAAAAACAGTTTATAGGGTAAATGCTGTCAGAAGGTTAAAAACCATCACAATTAGAAGGAAGGTTAATGTTTTGAGCTTTTAGCGATTCACAAACTGTCTTTTTTATTTCAGGGACAACCGGTCATATCATAATAATGAAAAAAAAATCAATTATTTTTGAATCAATATTTGGCAAAACAACTTTGAACTTATTGTGAATTTTCTCCGTTGTCCGACATATATGAGGCTTTTAAGCTTATAACGGATTTGTAACAGAGTTGAGACTAAGTCATTCCTCAAGCTTGATATTCATCTAAATCCAGCTTTATTGTATGGTTGGTTGATCTTCGTCACGTTTGAACCCTCATCTTTGTTTATCCCAGCTTTACCCACCATCACAAGAAGTACGACGACCTTCATGGCGTAAAAACTTTCACAAAAGTTGTTGCAAGAAAGATAAAAAAAAAAAAAGCCATCGTGAAAGCGAAGAGAAGACTTGAGCGAAAGCAGCGATAAACATCCCGTCTACCAATTTATTATCCGACATTAAGCAACATCACCTTTTTTCCAAGAGACAAATTAATGGTCTGGCCTTCAAGTGAGCGACTTCTTTTAATTCTCCCTCTGATTAGCTCCAAAGTTTATGTAATGTGTTTTCACTGCTCAATAGAAGTGTTGTTTACCGGCAGAGCTAACGGCGTGACCAGTGTTCTAAGCAGACCTGTGAGCAGAAAAACAAACCGGAGCCTTCGTCAAGTGTCACCTTTTCCTTCTTTGATCAGTGACATAGTTTAATAAGCGAGCTCCCACTGAGTGCTGCCCTCGGCTCTCTTCTCAGAGAGGGTAACTATAAGCTTGAAAAAACCCCCAAAAAAAACACTTTGCCGGCTTGTATTTTCTCCATTTGGCAACGCACCACAGTTTTAAAAAGTCGAGGAGTAAATAATACCTGCCTGAATATACAGAGAGCCATAAATTCAAAGCGAAAAACAGCTGAAGACAAGGAAAACATTTCCCTCCGCTGAAATATTTATGAATAGTAAGCGTTGCGAATGCATACGGCTGGCTTCCGTTAGCAGCCATCACAACGGTCGCCTGCTCCGACGCGGCTCACTCACTCAGACTCCTGGTTGGAGAAGGTGGAGTTGCGGTTCTTGCGGAAGCCGGAGAAAATGGACAGAACGCTGCGCCTCTTCTTTCTCCTGAGTGATTGGGCCTGATGGAGGGATGACAGCTGACTGAAGGAAAAGGGACATAAACACAAAAAAGACAGAAGTGTGAATGCAGTACCATCACAAAGAGAAGATTGGAGGAGGAAAGTTAGATGGATTTTTTTTGTGGAGTTGCAATGATAAAGCCTACGAGAACAAAAAAAGTATTCAGACAATGCAGTCATAAATTCTTATGTATTTTCTCAAAATTTTAAGTGCAAAGCAAAACCAAAGTCGTAAATGGCCTCCATAGTAACACGGCGGTGGAAAGTTACTTTCAGCAGGAAGAGGGAATCTGTTCTGACGTACAGATGAAACAAACTAAACAAAATGTAAACACAAAGAAAATCTGTAAAAAACTAAGTTGCAAAGGATTTGAGACTTTATGGAGTTTCATCACCCTCAGGCAAAATGACCTAGTTAAAGTTTATGCCTAAATCTAACAGAAAACCTGTAACAACACTTTAAAAAATGTCTTTTTTTAATAGAAATTCCCCATCTAATCTGATAGTTTGAGCTATTTTTTAGTTGCTTACAAACCACGGTTCATTTTCTTCACCACTTTGCTCTAAAACAAAAATACATTCAAGTAGTTATTTTTTATCAAGCAAAACAAAGGATAACAAAAACTCCCTGATAAACAAAACATCTTTTATGAAAGGATATCAGGGCTGTTGAGAGGATGAACTGATTTTGCAATATCAACATAGACGTGTTTGACACTCAGGGATTATGTTGTACACAAATGTATCATTACTGGATCAGGAAAAAGAGGTTCGCTGGAATAAGCGTGAGGGACGAATGAAGCCGACTGCGCCTCCAATCTGAACGCCTCCATGTGTAAATACTCAAGTCAAATCAAACAGGCTAGACGTGACAGATATTGAAGACGGTTGGTTATTTTGCTAAAAATAAATAAATAAAAACCCAACTTTTGCAAATCGTAGAGATTTGTTTCCGGAGCGGGACGAGCCAGAGCGAGCAGCTTCCCGTCTACAAGCCGCGATTAAGGCGACCGCCATTTTTCTGGAAGTTCTCAGTCTGGCGTGTTTCAGATCCGCCGTTGCTCCAGTGTGTCTGATTTAAAGTGACGGGCCATTAAACAGCCGCCAGCGATCCAGATGACCTGCTGAGGGACTAATTTAATCATTTAAATCGTCTGTGATGGAGCAGAAAAACATCTAAAACACGCAGGAAGGCGAGTGCAGAGGACGAGGACTGGGGAAGACATGGGGACACACTGTGACACTAATTTCCTTCTCATTCATTTCATGAAAGGCTTAGAAATGTATAGTTTTGTGATTTATTCACCAACTATCGAGCAAATTGTTAAAGGACCAGGATCATTTAGGAATATGGTGGTGATACCGACATTGATTTTGTTGATGAAAAATACTCTGTGTAAGGTCTGATGTAAAACAGAAGATGTGAAACTGTGGAAAAGAACATCATGCCCCGTTTTAAGAACAGCCAAAGATAAACGACGCGCTTAGTCTTTTTCTATTCCAGGAGATTTTAAGCAAAATTGTAGTGAATTCTGCTTTAAAAAAACCTGAAATAGGACGGTTAGTGTGAAATGGATGAATAATAATCCAAAACCTATGATCAAAACCAAACTTTTTTAACCATTGACAATATTAGAAAATGTCTAAGCATCAGTTTAAAGTGTGACGTGTGACCAACAGCTGTGGTTTGTAAAAAAAGCAAAGAAAAGAAAAATCTCAGTGTTTATTTTTTTTTCTTTTACTGAGAAAAATCAACACAAAAGTATGTATTTCTATCTTAAGACATGCTAATAAATCTGCTACACACACACACACGCACAGAGCTAATGAGTTAGCTCATTCTCCTCATGCAACATGTATTTGAGTGTCCAGCTAAAGAAATATGAAAACTCTCATCTTTTTTATCATTTTGACTTGAGAAGTAATAATCTTTTCTTTTAAAGCATAATAAAACACCATCCTTATGAAATGCTCTGCAGAGGCTGTAAAACTGAATAACAATCTGTTGATTCTCCCCTAAAGCAATGACCTTCACGTAGATGTAGTCATCACTAGTTTGATCGATTGGCTGGAAATTCATGCTTGCAGTGAATCAACAACGAGTTTTGCGGCCAAGGCTGGATTCACAGACTTAATGGTTTGAACCGCAGCGGCACGGCTCTTTGATCCAGCGCGCCACAACTCGACCTTTCAGTTTCATATCTGGAGCTAGTTGCCGCGTCTCTGGTATGGCATCACTTTGCCACAAATGGAGGCAAGGTCACATTTTTACTATGTAAAAATTAGGGGCACATTTCCCGCCGTGGAGTTTCAGAACAGAAAATAATAACGTTAAATAGGAAATAATAGTTACACTCATATAGATTTGGGTTTTTACAATAAGAGACATCAACATTTTAGTCTGTATTTCCATGAATTTACACGTAGATCTGTTACCAAAGCTCAGAAGAGAAAGTTGGGCCAATATATCGAAACAGACAAATGGATGAAAGTGAATAAGAGATTACAATTATTCCAATGATTAATTGATTAATCAGATTTAAAAAATTGTCACTCTGCAGATTTTTCATTTAACCACTGAACAAAAACATAGATACAGCACTCTGTGGTCGGCAGTCAGTGGCGCAAAAAGTGGTTATGCAGCGTATGCAACGCATAGGGGCGCAGCACCAGAGGGGGCGCCAAAACCCCGTCTGGAGGGGGCGACGCCCGATGATGCCTTCCCATACACTTCGCCTTCGGGGTTTGAGCGAGTGACGTTCCTTCCCTTGTGGGGGGGCGCCGATTTATGTTTTCGCATCCACCTGTATAATGTGTAATTGTGCCACTGTCTGCAGTGTTTTGCTCTTTCAGCAAATGTCCTTTCATAGAGTCTCAATATTCAAGTTAACGATTAATTGATTACTAAATCAGTTGAAGATTATTTCAAACATCAATTAACTACCATTAATTGTTTCTGTTCTCTAATAAATTCTTTGCTTCCAAAAACTGCTTCAAATCTCTGACCCGTCGACATCCCAAAAAACCCCCAAAAAACCCCAAAACATTTGCATTCTTCTTGTTCTGTGACGCTTTCAGCAAAACCTCTTTCAGTCGATACTTATTTCTGTTCATTAATTCTCCTCTTCAGAAGCTAAAATGAAAACTCTCTGTGGGTTTAAGTGTGGAGAGTAAGCGTGTTGTTTTGGCAGTGGGTGTGTTGGGTTATTATCTTCCACCACAATAAAATATCTGCTGGTTTTGTTGCATTTTTCTTTCTTTTTCTAAATTTTTTTACAGGTTTTTCTCTTAGCTTTTTGAACAAATTATTGACTATTATTAGCTATTACTATTAGCTATTCCTCTAGCGAATAATGTTTTGCATCCTCTGGTGAACCCTCTATAATTTTGCCCATGTAACGTTCTTGTGACTCACTCCTGCCCTCTGCAAGTTGGCAATCATATTACTAACGGTTGTTTTAGAGGGATTTCTTAATAAAAGCTCTCATGTCTCTGCTGTCAGCTGCTAAATTTGCTCCTCGCTTGAACAGTTTGACAGATATTCCAAAACGGTTCTTCTGCTTTTTATTTTTTTTCAGTTTTTGTATAAAAAGACCTGACTGATTTTCCATCTTCACGATTGCTCGACTTTCATCCATAGGCAGCTGTCTGCTTTTTAATGTTACACCTGTTATTATGAAAGACGTCTTCAGCGTCATGACCTGACAGAGTGTAATTTCAGCAATAGATCTCAGACACATATTGCAGTACTTTTGCCCTTGAACAGTTACACATGATGCCATCTTTTTGTTTTATTTGTCTAGATGTAAAAACCTGGAAAAGAAGTGTCTCATATGCTTTGATTTCAAAACTAAATGTTTGCAATCTACAGGATAAAAACTGAAAACCCTAGTCTCTGTGTTCCTCTAGATGTGGAGGGGGAAATGCAAGATACACATACAGAGCCGTAAATGATTCTCTCTATTGCAAATTGATTGATTTTGTGTCCATGTGATGAAGCAGCGCATACAGAGGCAGTCCCAGCATGTTTGGCGAATAATTAATTGAGCGTACTGAACTGTTTGGATAACTAGGATCAGTCGGATTGAATGTGTGATTGAATTGAATTGAGTTGATATCAATTTGTTATAAAAGTATTACTGATTGCATTTTAAAAATTTGGTATCTTTATGTTATTAAAGGTAAAGTTTAAACAGTAATGATTTCTTGGTTAATGTCAAGTTGTCATAAGACAATGTCAACTTTGTATTAAAAGTGTCATAATTTACCGAATGATGCTTTATGACAACAGTCATAAATATTCATGAAGGTTTATTCATGACATGTTTTATGTCATGTTTATGATCATGACAGTGTTATTCACCTCCCTTCAAATAAAGTGTTACCCTTTATTTTTACAGTGAGTCTGCAAAAATACTTTTAACTTTATCAACTTAGTCTGTTAGAAACCCTAAAGCAGCTAGAAGGACAGTAGCTAATTTGAAAGAAAAATAACTTTGCGCTACTCTGGCTTAAAAATGAGTCAGCTACTGATCCTAGCTGCTTCAAAAATTACTTCTCTCAGTTAGTTTAGTGCCTAGGTAACCGAACTGAAAAGTCATTCAAGAGAAACCTTTGAATGGCTTCTTTAGCAGGTCAGAGGTCATAGAGCAACAGGTCAAAAAAAAAATAAATCCGAAGTGCGACCCCACCTGTCAGGCAGAACTCTCTTGCTGTAGAAATCTGGAAGTCCGTCCTCCAGCATACTGACTCCTCCGTTCTCAGAGCAATGCTGCGCGCACACACACACACACACACACACACACACACACACACACACACACACACACACACACACACACACACACACACACAAATAACAAGAAGGAGAACAACAAATCATCAGTCTGCCAAGTCCACAAGAAGCGGAAAAGGATAACAAAAAGGTGTGATCGTTTCAAAAGGCTGGCTGGCGGATCTGAATCCAACGCCAGCAAAAGTCCGTCTGTAAAACACCTCCTTTAACACGCCGCCCCAAATAAATTTGCACCGATTTAGAAATGAGCTTTGAAAGAGACTAAACAAACAAACTGCTCAGTTTGTTGATGCCCCGCGGTCTCCCGGGGAGACGGCGGTTCGCTATTAACATTTGAGTCACAGAGACACATGTGGCAGCTTCCTACTTTGAAAGGAACTTATTTTTGGAAGGTGCCTCTGGCAACAAACACAAAATGAATACCAAAAGTTCACACGTAGAAAAGGAAAGAAGGAAAAAAAATAAAAATCCCTCAAAGTTGCACGTGTTGGGATTATGGTTGAATCGCTGTCAATGTGAGTTCAAAAACAAACAAAGGGAACTAACTGTCCGTCAAACCTCTAGAAAACGTCAACATCTTTTTTTCTACCAAAATATCCCCAAAAAGCATAAACATGCTTTGATCAGCATGACGCTGCCACCACCGTGTTTTACTGTGGCGATATCACATCAAAGCAGCGTTTTGAATGTAGACTAAAAAGTTACATGTTGATCTAATTTAAACACAGCAACATGTTTGCTGTCTCTACTTTATGTGGCTTGTAGGAAATTGTTGAGATGAATTGTTACAGTACCTATAAGAAAGTATTCAGCCCTCTGGATGTCAAAACCTTTTTGTTGCTTTTGCAAATTAATCAACAAAATTGGGCTTTTTTAACTAACAAAAAGCTAATTTCTAAAAAAAAAATTACAATTAAATGAAATTCTTTCCATAAAATAAGTAATTGCGTTAATATTCACCCTCTTCAGGCCACTATTTAGTAGATGTGTCTTTGGCTGCAGCCGCAGCATGGAGGCTGTGCGGATAGATTTGCACATCTGGATGCTGTGATTTTACTCCATTCTTCCTTGCAAAACTCCTCAAGCTCTATCAAGTTGAGTGGGGATCAGTTGTGAACTGGGCTTTGGCTAGGCCACCTTTTTCTCTTCAAACAATTTAGTTGGATGTTTTGGGTTTGCTCTATTGCTGAAGTTGTGGTTCTATTGCAGATGGAAACAGATTGCTTTGACTCATTTTACCTTTTACTTTTACAAGCCTCTGAAATCCAGACAATGTTCTAAGGTATTTTTATTGTACCAATCTGACTTGTACTTATTTGTTTGGAGTGTCTGATTAACCACTGAATGCACTTTCCACAACCAGCTGATCTCATTTGATCTCCACTGCTGGCACCAGTTGAAAGAATCTCTGTTTAATTAGGTCAGTCACTCCTAACTAAACAAAGGGGGTGAATATTTATGTTATCACCTGTTGTTTCATATTTTCATTTAGATATCATTATCTTGTAGAAATCTGTTTTCATGTGGATGCTGAAAGATTTCATTTTGTAAATTGATTGTTTTGCAATAAAAAGAGTAAAGCATCCAAAGGGGAGTGAATACAAATATATAGACACTGGACAGGCGTCCTTTACTTTCTTCTCGCCACTGTTCCACAAATGCCAAATTTATGGAGTTCACGACTAATATTTGCCGTATCAACTTATTCTCCCACCTCGTCCGCCGATGTGAGATGACGGGTCGGAACCGAGCTCTGCGAGATGTTCCAGTTCTTCGATAACTCAGCCCTTCCTGGCAGCTTTATTCCTGCCAGGTTTCTCTGTCTTTGGGATGCTGTTTGCTTGCTAATGTTCTCAAACTTCAGAGATTCACAGAACGGATTTCTCTCTCATTGGAATTCTACACACTGTTGATAATTTTATTGACTTACATTTTGGAAACCTTGAACCACTTCCCCTCTGATATACAAACACACTACTCTGTGTTTGTATATTAGAAGACAAAAAAAACAAAAAAACAACAAAAAAAAACACCTTCAGTCTGTGGTGGTAACATGACAAATTGTACTAAACTTTAACGGGAGATGAGTGATTTTTTTTTTTTTTTGCACATCACATCAGAGAAGTCTACTCACAGATTCAGGAGGAATGTGTGCAGCTCTGTGTCGTCGCGGCGGGCGTGGCCGGACGTGGGTCACGTGACGCAGAGGCGAGCCATTGGTGGGGAGAGTGGAAAGGCACTCCCAAGAGGCCGAGTGAGTGAGAGACGCCGAGTGGGAAGGAGCGGAGGGAGTGGGAGAGGGACTGGGCTCGTCACCTAAACCTGGGAGACAGGAATTAATTGGGACAGAGATCTCTCTATCCTGTCGCGTTTGACCTGCAGCACATTAATCAAATATTCCTCTGCTTCTGCTTCACTCTCCTTTGATCTCAGCAGAGGCAGAAGACTCACTCATTCTGGTGGAGACCGGACGGATCCTTCTGGTTCTGGAGCTCCGCTTTTTGATCGCCATGGTATCCTTTACCAGGGAAGATGAAGACATGATATAAGTAAAGTGCATTGCAAAAATGTGCATCATCCTTGAGCTTTCTGGCTTGCATGAACAGCATGAGGTGTGGGGGAAATATAACACAATATTCACTTAAAACATAGTAGTGACAGCATCATGCTGTGGGATAACAGCGTCAAAGCTGGAGACGCTAGGAAGACACCTGAATACAAATGCCCAACACACTATAAAGTCCAATTTCAGTTTTCAGTTGTAATAAAAATGTGAAGGAATATAATCGTAAGGGATTAAGTGTTTACTTTGCATACAAAAATGCAATTGATCAATATTAGAAATTGGTCTGATTTACTTGTAAGCTGGTTTTGTCTTATTTCAACTGTACTAAGATATTTAGACTTGAAAAACAGACAAAAAACGACTTGGTAAGATGTTTTGTTTTTGCAGTGTCAATCACAGATAGAAGCATTCTGCCCCAGCAGCACTTGAATCCTGAAAGTAGACCCACTGGTTCATAATAAATGGGTCAGTAGTTCTCATATGTGTTGTTGTTGAGTGTTAACGCTTGATCAAGTCTTTTCTAATATTTCACGTTATAAAATACATATTAAACGTCTATAATTCGTGCTGATATATCGGGTCAGTATTGGTATCAGCCAATACTCAAAGCTGTGATATGGGTATCATATCTGGATTTTAAAAAGTTGTATCGGGACACAGTGGGAAATTTTGTATGATAGTGGGTTCTGTGTTAAGATCTTCATCAATATCACACCAGAAAGACGATAAATATATTTAGACTTCCCATCATATCGTAACAAACACTTACTATTCCAAGGTTCACTCCGAAGTCCTCATCGGGGAAATCCAGCGATTCAACAAGTCTCGAATGTCTGACGGATCGCCTACCCGTCCCGACATCGTCCCAGCGCTTCGCCTGAGAGACCTGTCGTAGCTGACGCAACACACACACACATCAACAACATTCAACAATACCGTCATTCAAGTGTTCACATCAATCAAACGACTGTCCTTAAATGTGGTGTCCTAGGAGAGGTGGGTCTGTCCTGTGTGTCAGGTTCACAAACAGAACAAAAGGGCGATTTGGTTTGGAAAGCCTGAGACAAACATGAATTACACTCAATTTCTTGATCATCAAAGCAGAGCAAGGGAAGATAGAGGACAGCCTGGCACTGCAGCAAAACACAGCGAGGAGAATGAGACATATCAGTGGAGATAGTGAACAGAATGTAAAGCAGAGCTGGCCAGTAGGCGATGCCGTTAGAAGCCTCTCCTGGTCTGCTTTTCAGCCGTGTTCATTTCAAAGATTACATTATGTAAAGATTGGATCCTGCAGCATCAGATCATCAAAACCAGGTTTCTGTGTTGCTCAAGAGCATAAATATTTCCCCTGCAAGGAAGTAAACATTTCTAGTGACAGTTGTAAACACTAAAATCACAGCCACTTCGACATAACTCCAGATATTACAGGTTTCAATTCCTTCAAATAAGATTTATGCTGCTGGTTTTGATTCACTTTACATTTCCATCATTTTCATCCCGTTGAGCTTTGACTTTATGCAGCACAATCTGCATCATCGCGATGAGAGAAGTCGCTTTTCAATATTTTATTTAAGTTGTATAAAGGTGTTAACAAAAACCAGGCCAATGAAGGTAATTAATTATATAAAATTATAACAATCTTCATCAATCATTTATGCTTTTAAGATGC
Organism: Micropoecilia bifurca; assembly: GCA_903067075.1. Classification (NCBI taxonomy): domain Eukaryota; kingdom Metazoa; phylum Chordata; class Actinopteri; order Cyprinodontiformes; family Poeciliidae; genus Micropoecilia; species Micropoecilia bifurca. The sequence continues at coordinate 4,433 of CAEGAF010030741.1, read as the reverse complement.
TTAGAAAATGGATCCATCAAAATCTCCTGAATTATTTCATTATTTCGTTTAACTAAGCTTATTCATACAGTAACGGCTTGACATTAAGTGAAAGGAGATTTAATTATGCTTTGAAGAGGCTGATGAAATTGAACTTTGAGGCTAAACGTCAAGAGTCTTGAAGAATTCAGAGCAGTTTGTGTGAATCACCACATATGGTGGCTGCGGAAAACGTATTATCATCTGGAAGAATTGAGCTACAGAGTAAATGATTCTTGAAAGTAGAGATATGCCACTGTGAGAGGGAAAAGTTTTTTTTTCTGGTAAAAAAGAAGAAGAAATAACATCTGTAATATGACACAATTAGATAACAATGAGCCAACAGCTAGCAAATCAACATATTACAATGTTAGCATAGCACCTAGCATGCAGAATGTGGTGAAATAATAAGGTGTTATCTACAGTCTAACTTGAGCTCCTTAGTGTAAGGCAGAGTTTTGGTTAAAATACATTAAGGTTTAATAAAACCGCAACATCTGCCCAGTTTTCAAGATGAAATAAGTTAACATGAAACACTAATGGAAACAGCTGAGCTCTTTTCACTCATTATGTTCCTGCAGCTCAATTAAGAGGAGCTAATATACAGTTGGTTGTTTCACAGACAAAACCTGCCAGGGAAAGAGATCGCCTAACAGCTCTGGAAAAATTCAAGTCAACAGCATCGCATGGACAATATAGTGCTGGGGGAAAAATGCTGAGAAAACCAAATTTCTAGAAATTATATTAAAAAATTTGGATGTTTTAACTTTATCAACCCTCATATTTGTGCAAAACAACAATCACATAATATTAATTTATTAAAGTCTGCACAACTCTCCCTTATGTAAAATTGTAAGGTTTTTCCGCTTGTCAAGAACATTTCTCACCACACAACGATGGACTTCACGTTTTTAAAAACACATAAATGGTCTTAATTCTCCTTGGATTTGTTGATAGGAACTTGAATGCCGATACCTTCTTGGTGTTAACAAATCAAGATACCTCACAATACTGCAAATCAGGAAATTACCAAAGTCTTTACTTTTTACAAATGTGGACACTTATTTTTCCTCCAGAACAGTAAAAATATTGTGGTGGTTATCATTTAAGCATGATGTTTAATTCCTTGAAAAATAAAACAGGAAACTACAAACTCCAACAAACACATGTTTTCTACCATCTAAAAAGAAGTCATGCATTAAAGGGATATTACCAGTACCAGGGTTTTATGGGTGGTGTAGAGCTCCTGCAGGATCTGATCCACGATAGAGTTTGTCAGATAGGAGACCACGGACAGCTTCACCTCCCTGCACGCGAAGAAACGACAGTTCAATCAGCATGTTCCCCAGAGTCCCGCGTGATTGGAGGCTTTGAATCTGCTGCGGTTCTCACTCCAGAGCCTGGTTGATGTCTTCGGCCGCTCTCTCCATCAGAGCGCTGCGGATGGCTGAGCGAGGGATGGAGACTTGCTCGGAGATGGAGGAGAGAGGCGGGCTGAGTCTCTCGGCGGCCGAGCAGGACATGGGACACAGCTCTCGGCAGAGAGACACCATGGAGTCCACCACCACCTGGACAAGAGACATTGTGACGAGAACCAAAGATTGTTGGAAAAGTTACTGTTGGTTTGTTGAAATGTATTCATGGCTGCCTGTGCAACGCAGCTGTTCAATGTGTTATTAAGCTAATGAATCATATGGTCTGTTCGCACAGATGTTCGCTTCATCTGTTGGACGCAAACGGCTGAAAAAGCCTAACAAGCAAAGTAATTAAACTTTGCAAAGTGTTTTAGATTCTCGAGACATTCACATTTCCATCTCCCTTTGTAAAGGATTTTCATAGGAAACATTAGCAAGTTTGTGTTTTTTTTCCCCCTGTGGATTTAAAATGCAACACTTCTTTTGAAGTCAGCATGCAGAATTAATAGGCAATCTAAATGCAACCAGTTCGCTCCGATTTAAATAACAGTCGCGTAAACGGAAATAAAGCGGTGATTTACCTGCAGCTCTTTGTCTGCGGCCTTAGCCAGCTCTCCGGCCAGCGTGTCCAGCCGCTGCTTGACGGGGCCGTCCACCGACAGGACGTGGGCCAGCTCGCACAGGGACGGGTACAGCTGACAGAGACACATACAGCCAGCGCTCATTAAATTAAACTCATTAAGTCTCTGAGATAACGATTAAACATCTGCTGCTATTCGATCAACCTTCCAGACCTCTATGGTATTCTAGTTCTGGTTCTGCTCTGCATCCCCAGAACCAGAACCAAATGTGGAGAAGCAGCATTCAGCTGCTATGCACCACAAATCTGGAACAAACTTCTAGAAAACTGAAAAACAGCTAAAACACTGAGTGCCTTTGAGTCTAGACTAAATCTAATCTCATTTTGACCTAATTTCTTTTGTCTGTGGGTAGCAGTTAGGAAATACTTGGGATTTTCTAAAGGGGCAATGATCTCAAAAACACCCTAAAACTGGTGTTGAAACAGATCAAAGTAGGATGTGCTTTGGTAGCGCAGGGGTTAAGCACAGTCCACAAATGGAGGCCTCAGTCCTTGACGTGGCCGTCGCAGGTTTGATTTCCTGCCTGGCAACCCTTAACGAATTTCTTCCCCCTTCTCTCGTTACCCACCTTCCTGTCAACTAAGTATCAAATAAAGGCCATTAGAGCTGATAAAACATAAACAAAAAAAAAAACAGATCAAAGTAAAGCATCATGAAACCTCTGAAACTCCCTTCCATCTGGGCCTGTGTGTGTAAATTTGCATCTTTGATGGGGGAATGTAAATTTACAAGCAAAGGAAGCTTTTCACCTCTAGTTGTTGGCTTAAATAATTCCATCCTGGATATTTCACTAGTAAAAATTGTGGTCTTTAAATAATTTTTTTTGTATCATTATTGTTCTTCCATTTTTTTAAGAACCAGTCTGAAGCTGACAAAGCTAACCAAAAATTAGCTTGAACCTGGGGCAGCCGACCCAATCAGCTGTAAGTGATCCAAGAAAATAAGATGAAAAAATAAATTACTCAGGAAAATGAACAGGGTTGTTCCCGAACACACCAAAACATGCTGACACAACACACTAATGGCAGCAGTGCAGGAAGGCTGGATAATTAGTCCGCTGACAATTTTTTATTTTTTTTTACTTGCTTTAAGCTGAAACAAAAGGATGCTTCTGTGTTCGTTTTCACCTCTGGCAGCAGGTCTGAAGCTCCAGAAAGAGCCTTTTGGTCCATACATCAGAATCAACGCTTTAAGCTGGTTCGTGATACAGAAACACATAAACATTTTTTACAGTGGTTTTTAACCTGTTGATTTGGAAACCATTTCTCCAGTTTTAAATGTTGGTACAGTAAACGTCCTAGTTGTTAGCCTTAACAGGAAACACGTGAATTCTCCATCTTCTTCTTCTTGTGTCATAACAAACCAATCTGTCTGGTCTGGTTTACTAACAATCACTGGCAGCTGTATGTACCGTTTTTTTTGTTTTTAATTTTTCATGCTCCACTCTACACCCTCTGTTCCACCCCAGTCTGGGGCAGTGGTTCGGTGCATGGATATTTGGGGCATAAACACTTAACCGGTTCAACTAGAGATGACTCATTTGCTTTCATCTTCTACCAAGCGTAGTTCAAGAATCGTTTAATAATGCATGTAACCTTCAATAATAGCCATTTGTCTGTAGCTGCTGCTGATTTCATTACATCTAATCAGAAAGAAACATCCCAGCGTTACCTTCCTGCTGTTTGAGCTTTCATAAATTCTGTCCTTACACCGCAACTGCTGACCTGACGGCTTATTTAGCTTAATTACCTGAATATTAAACTATTGGCGATTCATTACAGGGGAGATCCGAAGCTCGCTGAGGCAAATTCTTCAAAATTACCCTGTATGGACTTTTCATTACAGACTCAATAACATAATTGGCCATGACTAATTAAGCACCATCAGTGCCATTGATCATACCTTGCTTTTTATCGGAACAATCCATCCCAAATCCTGCGTTGATGTATGAGTGTACCAGACCAGGGGGCTTAGTACATCCAGAGCGAAACAGAGAGAACATTCTTGAAACAAAAGCTCTTAAGAAAACTTTAAAGGTTTGGATTTTTTATGTCCAGTGATGTATGAGAAAATGTTTTACATCTGTAGAAGCCAACGCACAGGGTTTCAGTTTGTAGAAGCAGTATGTAGACAGGTTACATGCCGAAACTTCTTCGAAAGTTTCCATTCATGATTAAGTTATTATGTATTTTTCAGGCATATGGTGCCACTTTATAGCACAATCAGGTAAATATTTTACCTTCAGATGTAAAAAAAAAAAAAAAAAAAAAAAAAAAAAATGCCGTAAAAAAAAAGAAAAAATTTTAAAAAAAGATAGGTTGTTGATGTTGTGTTTCTGTGGAATTTGGCCCCTGGAGAG
>CAEGAF010030732.1:0-26555 GCA_903067075.1 Micropoecilia bifurca | reverse complement strand
ACCTGCAACTTGAAGTGCTTGAATCAAACGATTCATGGATGTTTAATACATTAAATGATTAAATGAGAGAAAACAGCCACTTTAACTGTATTTAACCCAAATGATTCCTGATCCTCTTCAGCCTTGCTGAGCTCAAATCCTGGTTTCTTCCTCCTCAGCCTCCAACTTGCTCCTCTTCTTTTGCCTCCACTGTTTTCATTATTTATCTCTTCTGGGGTAAATATTAAAAACAGTCTCAGTAACTTGTTGATGGTTTTGCTGTGTCTCCTCTTTAATTGACGTCCATGTTGGTCCCGTTTATGTGTCGTTTACCTTCATACGTCGGTTTGCCTTCAAGAGGACAAATCAGAACACATGAGTATTAATACTGTTAATTTGATAACACTAGTAAAATAGTTTACTTCACAATAATGTAATAACCTCGATGTCCACTGACAAAACTCGGACTTTGCTACATAAACAATATTAGCTCGACCTAAACAAGGTTGACCCACTTAAATGAACTCAACAGAAACTGATCATAACAGTCGGACAAAATAATAGCAAAATAAACTATGACACAAAACCAACAAAGCAAATTTATTTACTCACCAGAATGGAAATGTCTGAAGCAAATCAGTAGATATCTGGATGTTGGAGAAGGTGAATATCAGAGACTCACCGCTGAAACCGGGACATTGTTTTCTTCTGTTAGCTCCGATAGCTTAGCCTCCTCACGTTGTTTCCAAGCAGGAAACAACGTGACGTCACGCGCGGATTCTCTATAATATAGCAGAGGTGAAATATTGGAGAGTTTCTACAGGTTTCCTCAACTCAAATTTAAGATCTTTTTATGGCCATTATGAATGAAACTTGAGGCCTGCACCGTGACAGAAATGCACGAAAAAAGAACCAACCAACAAAATAAATTGTACTTAACCCAGGATAAACGGCAAAAAAGTTATCCAGATAGGTAGCAAAGGTATATTAGCAGCTACTGGTGGCCTCAACTGCCTGGAATCGCAGAACGCAATGTTGTAATTTCCGTACAACTCAAACTTTTGCCTGACAGAGAAGAAAAAATAATACAAAAAACCAAAATCATAGAATATCCAGGATTAGATAGTTTTACTATAACAACATTTAAGACATGAGATTAACGTATCTAAGGCCATCATAAGACTTTTTAAGGATGCGCAGGCATCTTGTATTAGTGTTTGGTAAATACAGGCCTGAACAGTACCTGTTGAAAAGAATTAAACTTTAATCAGGAAACGTTCAACCATCTCTTCCACAGGATAAAGGTTGCAGAAACGGTGGAATATCGTGTAATACACACAAATTATCATGCAATTATTTCTGCAAGTTCTCAGGAGGGATAAAAGTGTTTCACACACTTCAAATTATTTACCATATTTTTCTCATTTCCCGTACCGATTTTGCATCCTCTTCTTCACTGTTGTGCTTTATGCAACATTGCTGCTTCATCCCCTCTGCCTGCCTGAGTCTCTCCCACTGCGGAGCTCCAGTGAGCCGGCTCCCTGTCAGGCAGCGCGGCCCAAGGGGGAGTAACCAGCTGAATTATTGAGAGCATAAAAATGCTGCCGCTAATGGATCCTGAATAAACACACTGGCTTAGCTGCTGCTGTGGCATCCTCCGCTGCCACAGGGCATCAGGCTGAATATACTGAGGTTGAGGAAGCGGTGACTGGAAGCTACTTCTGCGGCTTTGTTCGTGGCTGAGCTACAGCTATGACACAGACACGTGGTCTGATCCAGACGCTGCTGGGGCCCTGAAAGCACATCCTTCAGCCTATTATTCTGATTATGGATGTAAATGCTGGGAGACAACAAGATCATTTCCACATGATGTTTTTAACAGCTTATCAGCACTTTAATGGAATATTCTGAGGACTGACAAGGAGGAAGGAAGGTCATGATTTATTGAGGATTAAAAAACAAATGTACCAATCAGCCCGAGGTCAGAATTCAACACTGATTGGCTCTACATAGTCATTTGTGAGCCAAGAAGTTTTTCTTTTCTTTTCTTTATTGAATAAATCAAAATTCAGAGGTCTTTGTTCTTTAAACTCACCCTCAAGCTGCATTTACTTTAATGCACTTAAATCAAAAAAGGCGAAAAAAGAGGCTTTTGATTTGATACACAAATGTAGATAAGTTTACAATTGCTTCATTTTCTTTAAAAGCTCCTACTTCTAAAAAGAACCAGGAAAACATTTCTATTGTATTACAGTTCTTAGGATAAAGATTTGAATCAAAGTCGAAATCAGCATGAAGATAACTGGAAATCGGGTCATGGTAAAGAAAATAAATGTCGATGAGAATAAAACTTTAGAACTTCAACTGCAAAAAATAAGAGGATAGAATATTTCATATTTCAGGTGATCCTCTGATTTGATAAGAAAAACCGTGCCTCCTGAGTGTTCAACATTACACTGTATTCTCCTTTTTGTCAGCAGACTACATGAAAAAGCCTGCAGCAGAACCAGCTGCAACACCAGACAGAAAAGAAATACATAAACCGGCATGCGTCATTAAGTTTTAGAAGAGACGGAGATTAGGAACAAAATCATAGATTTTAGCAATGAACTAAGACTAATGTCTAAAGAACGCGTCTGCTTAACGATTCTGAATCTCATTTAACCATTTCTGGATCAAATTCAAAAGAAAAATAAATAAATAAAAAACATTGCAGGGGGTCTTCATCTCATTCTGCTGGAAAACATAACAAAGGGAATGAAAGGAGAGAGGAGAAGGGAAGGGATGGAAAAGCTGTCCCTGCAGCTCAGTGGCATTTCTAAGATTATGACTCAACTGAAAATCTGTGTCGCTCTGTGTTTTCATCTGTTCTGGCACTGTCAGGTTTTCATGATGCATCATTCGCTCAGTGGGGGGGGAAGCGGCCAGAAAAGGTGCCTGTCACTCCAGAGAGTGCTCTGACTTATTTGAATGGACTGCAATATAGCACCCCTGTCTGGCAAAGCAGAGCAACTAAAGCCTCTGCAGGCGCATCTCAATAAATCAACCGGTCAGCAGAAAGGTGATTGAATCTAGTAATTCAGTTCAAAAAGTTACATTCTTCTATTATATGGAGTAATGCATCTTAAGTTTTATTTTTGTTAATTTAGATGCTTAGTGATTGGAGCTAGTGGTACAGAAATGTTATGTTGTACACAGCTGAAAGAAAGAAAGCCACAAAATCAAAGAGTGATGTACCGAGGCATATCAAGAAAGGTTTAGTGGAAGAAAAAACTGTGTATAGATTCAATTTGTGGTTCAGCATCCTCAGATTTTTCAAACTGTAGGTGTTTATAGCTTAAAAGTTGCAAAAGGTTACAAGGTTTAAGTAGATACAATAAATAACATAAGGTCTTATTTCAATTTTGTTTTTGATGGTCTAGTATTTGTTTAAACTTGACAACTTTATTTTTCTAGTACGAGGGGAAAAGAGGGAAGGTTTTTTTGCAGAGCTGTACACATTTCTAAGTGTTTACACTGTATACGGTTAGTTGTATGTTTCCAATCTCAGCACAGAAGCTCCAGATATGGACACGGCCCCCGGCATGAGGCGTTACTACCGCCTCCTGCACTTTCTGCTACGCAGCGCTTCGCAAACAGCGCTATCAGATGTCAGGAAGCCGCCAGCGGGCATCAGCTGAGCGTGTGCCTGCCTCGTGTTTCTGGAGGCCCACTGGGAAGTTCTTGTGTGACCAGCATACCACCAAATTTCATAATGTCTCGTAACATTCCCAAAGAGATAATAAATCATTGCAGACCGAGAGGAGACAAAATATTAGCCAGTAGAAGCAAAACATATTTGGTATTAATTGTGTGGAAGAAGAATAGGAGAAAGGCTGATGGGTTTACCTTCTTCTTGTCTCTCATGGAGCTCTTTCCTCGCACCATGATTTTGCATCCCGTCTCTGCTTCCAGCTGTTTGGCAGTGAGTCCCCGGGGACCGAGGATTCTTCCCACAAAGTTATACTGTGAATACAGACAAGAAAAGAAAACCGGTGAATCTCCTGGAAACACACAGGGTGTGAAAGAAAAGGCCTGACCTGTGAGGAAATATGACTGACAGCAGCTTCTTAGCTAAAGTTCTGCTAAAGATCATAAAATGGCTTGCATGAAAAACTTTTATTCATTTTTATTTGGGTTAAAAAGTTTAAATGGCAAAAAAAAAGTTAAAGAAGCAGAGCAAGTCTTGCACTACCTTCAAAAGAAAATGTGCAACATTTGGTCAAATATTCTGAACTTTTTGTTTCCAGAAGTTTATATAGCTGTTAATTTTAAATTATGCTACTTTTGTTTTCAAACAGTCGAACCCAAGCACTAATTATGGATTTATGGTGCTTGTATTCAAACACATCATTAAAAACACCAAATTTTAGCAGAATCAAATTCAGAATGAAATCTTAGAATCTGTGGCAGTGGAGAAGCCGTTTACAAAGCCATTTTTTTTTTATTTTATTTTAAATAAGTAATCTTAAATTGCACCAATCTCAAATATTAAAACTCTGTGGATATTACAAAATTTCTGTGTTAGAAGTGACTTCAATTCAAACTCGGAGCATAAAAGCTTTGAGATGATGAGTCGTGTCTTTAAAAGAACAGGTTGTGATTCCAACTCCTGCTTTAGATTATGTTCTTAATACCATTTAAAAATACATATATCTCTGAATATAAAAGAAAAGCAAGAGTGGAAGTGTGAATCAGTGAAATTTGGTTCATTTGAACCAGTTACACCTTCCCATAAAGATCTGCGTTAGCATACATAAGTCATAAAATATAACCACTAAAATCACAGCTCTGGGAACAAGAAATACTCCCAGCGACTAAATCAGAGCCTCACAAGCTGAGGAAGATGTCGGTCTATTCTCCAGCATTAGGAGGCATGACCCTTTTTAGCTTTGGCATATATAATTCAAACAGACTGCTCATTTTTAGATCCCACAGTGGAAACAGACAAGAAACCACCTGGGCAGATTGGAATTTTCCTGAGATATTAAGGAAAATCGTCACAATGTGTCTTTAATACCATCATAGAAATTACATTTGGTTACAGAAGAATTTGAGATTTTACAGTTTTCCAACACAGTTTGAACAAAGCAAGTGAAGAGAATCTAAAACTCCAGGCTGTTGTTTTTGTCCTTGTCGGACAGACTTGCCTGCATCCCTGGCCAGTCTCCACCAGGAAGGACACACCCTGTGGCCAGAAAGACGCCGGCACCCTACGGGTAATCAGAGCATGTAGCCACACATGCTTTAAGCCCGTTTCTTTGTCACAAGGCAACTGTCTGTTTGATTAACTCTAATCAGAGGACTAGTGTAGAGGGTACGTTCTGCGGTGCGCGCCGGCGGGGGGATGTGAGGACACACGTCCTCGGCGGTCAGCGCGTGGTTCTGCTTCTGGCTTGTAGGTGAATAAAAGCCCAGAACACAGCTGTCCGTCTGCATCACACAACCAGAGCAAACGAGGGTGAGCCCCTCGCTCTGAGCTTTACAGTGGGACTCCAACACCACACACAGCTTCTAACCTGGAAGCTGCAGTGACAGAAACGTGGGTGTTAAACTCCTTCACTACTGGCAGGGTTTCTTGTTTGCTTGTTGTAGGAATGATTAAAAAAAAAAATTACAGTTTTGTGTTTCTTTGGGATCGGGGTTGAGAAACTATGACATTTCACGGTATTCTAATGGCTGCAAAAATCTTCCATCATTTTAAATCCCATAAGATTTACAACCATGAATACATTAAACACATACAGTGAATTACAAATTAAGCTCCGCACATCAAACAGACTGAAAAAGAAGCAGCAAATAATGTCTGAGGTTCACTCTGGCTGTAAAATCCTGAAAGTACTGCAGAGCACATTCAATGTCCTGCTCTTTGCACAGCTCAGAGTCACTAATATCTCCGTACAAGTGATGGCAGAAAATGTTCACAGGGACATGAATGTTGATGAGAATCGCATCTGACAGACAGCAGCGGCCTGATGGAGGGAAGACGAGCGACATGGAGAGAGGCCAGGTCGGGTGAGCTGACCCTCTTCTGCTGAGGACAGCAGCTAAATATTTGAGGACCAACACTGGCGGCACGTTCCCAGTCTGCAGGGTCTTCAGCTCCATCTGTGTGGATCACACTGATGGTGTGTGTGGAGTGCAGTGAGCAGGTGTTGTGTCTGGCAAAGCTATCAATTAGCAACATAAGATTTAAACGGGGATTTTGTAGGACAATGTATCCCAAAACAATATGGAGATGTAGTCAGTAGCACCGGCGCAAACGTCCCCCAATCAGGATTGAAGTAATGGCCACTGGTGGGTGAAATAAATAACACTGATTATATTCTTCACAGGACTTGATGCAGGTGGGATAGATTTTGTCCTTGACGTTGATGATGATGAAGAGATTTAAGAAAATCCAACAATGGGAAAATCGCATAATGTGTAATGGCTGAACAGAACATCTCTGAAACCTGTAGCTCCTGTAGGAGGTCTGGTTTAAAAAGATCCAAGTAAAGCAAGAGGGTTGTTGATGGACAAGGTTCAGATCCAAGAAACTGAATATTCACACCAGCAAGTCTGTTTAGTCTGCTTTAGTTTCGTCTAGAAAGTGAGATTTGTTCGAGTGTGAATGTGGAATCAAACTTAGATGCTGACCTTTAGGTCTCAGTTGGTTTGAAGTGAACTTGGAAGTGGTTCAGATGGATATATAACCAGAGACTGCTTCAAGCGCATGGCATTCTGGGTAAACACATCCGTAACAAGGAGTCTTGCGCTAGCAAGAGACATGGTTCATGGTCTTTAACCAAAGACAAAAGAGAAATCCTACAACTTCTAAACTCTGACACCATTACATTTATGTTTACATTTTGTGAAGAAGGAAGTTGTGCTCATGTCCTCTTCAGAGGTTTTTGTGTCATTTCCTTGAGCAGTTCTTTGCGCAGCGCCACCACAGTTGAGGTTGAGGGGGCAAAAAGGTTGTTCAAAGAGTTTGGATCATTTGACACCATGCATTGTGAAAACCAACCGCATCAGCTGAAAATGTAACAACTGTTGCAACCGAGTCTTCTGGACTCTTGGGAGTGAAAATACCCTGTCTAGTGTGATTGTTATAAGGTGGGGAAACAAAGTTCTTTTTCAGAAATATCAACGTCCCATATAAGAAAACGTATCCAATCTCTTTTTGAAAAAGTTTAATGTTTTTATTTTTAAAACCTAAAAATAGAAATAAAATGTTGGTTCTTTAAAAATGACTACAGTACATATTGTGGCTCAAAATTAGTTTTAATGGGAGGGAAAAATTGGATCTATGGATGATAGACTATACTCCAATCTAAATCGACTAAATCTGAGTCTATATTCCTTTTCCGAGTGTCAAGTTATCTGTAACAGCCTGCCGTACTAAGGGTAAAATATACATTTATTTTAAAGGCTTTGGAAAGTGGAAATATTTATTTTATTAAAAACTCAAATCTTACACATTCACACAGCTGTGTACATACAAAGCCCCAGTCTGACATTAAAGGGCCTTTGTTTGGCCATAGTTATCACTGCTCCACAGGCGGGTTATGTTGTGAGCATCTCCACCGTGTGTGTGTGTGTGTGTGTGTGTGTGTGTGTGTGTGTGTGTGTGTGTGTGTGTGTGTGTGTGTGTGTGTGTGTGTGAAACACAGAGTACAGAGCGAACTCTTGCAGACGTCCTCGACACCCACAGCTGATGCCCGTAGAAGTTTCTGTGCACAGATTTTTACTTTTGGCATTTTTCTTCCACGGATGCGGGCGAACAACAGAGACGACAGCAGCTCCATGGACAATGGTCACCGGAGCACAACAATTGCGTCTTTGACTGCGTTTGTTTGTGGTGGTGGGGAGACAGGAAATGAGATCATGCTGAGGGCTCTGGCTGTGTACGCGGAAGGCTTATCGAAGAGCGGGGCGAGGCCGGCACCAGAATACCAATGGTGTATTAGCCAGTCGGGCTTATGGAAATAGGACGGAGTTCATTCAGTGCATTGCATCAAAGCAAGGTGGAACGGCGGTGAGCCAGGTTCCATCATCCTGCTCAATCTCTCAATTTCTCTACATCTTCTCTCTTACCCTGAACTTATCATATCAATCATTTTAACACTGAACCGCACCACTCTGCAGTTCCTCAGGCTTCTGTTGAGTCGTGTTTCAAGTAAGTTTTTTAGAGTTTACAGTGGAATAACTTGCATAACACCCTCCAACAGCTTCCTCTCTACATCCATTCATAGCTCCTGGTGGCAACACAAGCTTCCCTCTCCTCTGTGGCTTACAGAACAGGATTCTGCCTTTCCTGATGTGTTTGTCTCTCATCCTCCTGTGTTTAATGCTCTCTAAATGCACAAATCAATCTTTTTTTTTTAAAACCACACACCACCCCTCTGGCCTCCCGCTGGCTTCAACCCTTTAAATCACTTGTTCATCTTTAGGCTGGAATATTTACTTTCAGTTTGTTGATAACTTCCCACAACCACAATCCTATTTACTAGAAATGTAGAGAAGTCAGCTGGAGACTGAGCTTGGTTGATTTTCACCTTGATTGATGCAGATCGTTGATCAGCTGGTTGAAAACTACCAATCCATGCACCATACCTAAGAGCTAACAACTTTTTCTAACGACACTGCTGTGGGAAAAACACTCAGTTTGTAATTTTCAGCAGCAGTGAGGTGTTAAAAAATGTCACAGGAAGCACAAAGAGTGAATATAGCCATTTAGAAGGAAACATAGTTGTTAGCTGTTCAGAGTTAAGAGTTCAGCAGAAAACAGGAAGCATAAGGACATTCAGGGTAACTGTTCACCAGCTCAAAGGGAGATCAGGGGTGTTACAGATCAAGATGATCATGCAAAATACTAACAATAAGATATTAAAGACAGTTGAAAGTGTTGTCTTTGTAATCTTGCTGACTTGGATTTGAAATGCTAGTGAAACATCACCATCAATGTAAACAACTGATAGATAATTGGCAGGCTCCTGTGCAGTTACCATAAATGAAGAAGTGATTTGAGAATTAATCATAACTAACAGTCAAATAACAATAGTTTGGACAAAGCTGTGATGTGACTGAATTGATTTTGATGCTCTGGAGGTGAGTAGATAGCTTTAATTTGCAATGTTTGTCCACACAAACATGAAATTTGACTTCAATTTTGCTTGAAGCAGCCATTTTATTTAGAATGTCTCACAAGGAACTAGAGTGGTAAAGAAGTGAAAATTAAGGATTCAAGTGGTGACATGTTCACCTCAAAGCCCTGCAGGAGTTAAATCTCTCTCTAATCAGCATACCTGGTGTGCTGCTCCTAATCTATAGCTCTATTTGTGGATTCTGTTGAAGTTTATTTTAGGGTTACAAACCGGATGAAAATGCAAAAGATGGAGAATAAAAGGAGTGACACTCATTTGAATTATCCATCCATCCATCTTAGTGCATCAGTTCGAGTAATACGTTTTATTCGTACCCCAGTGGTCACATTATTATTATCAAACCACAGGGAATAAATCCTCGCCAATCATTTCCCTTCTTTAATTATTCAGAGGTGCCACTGTTGTATTGGTCTCAGGAATCCTCTATCAGTGGGATCTGGCATGTGAACGTTGTATCCGATACTGCAGATAAAAGCTGACACCGTGTCCCCAGTGACACTTGTGATCCGTGTGTGGTCAACCTGTTTCCTTCGTCCTTCCTCCTCGTTTTTCCATATCTCTGACTCTCAGCCTAATGATGCGCAGACAGACGGGGTGAGGAAGCACAGAGGACTGTTCGCTTACAGTATCACAGCACCGGTACGCAAGCTGCTGTTGGAGGTGTTCCCATTACTGACCTGAAAGCTTTATACTGCTGTCATTTATCAAGTTAACTGGCTTTAAAAGAAAAAAAAAAACTAAATTCTCCTTGTTTAAGTTATTATTTTAATTACTTATCGAATAGGTAAGTAGAAAGCCTTCAGTTCATTAAATATTGTCCCCATCCGTAATTGCTGGATAGCTGCAGTTATTAAAATCCTCTAACCTACCACTCTGAAGTGAGTTGAGGTGAGTGTTTCGGCACGTTGCCAGCGCTGGTAATGACTTAAGGGGGTCAGGAAGATATCAGAAGCTGGCATGATAAGTGATGACACCCTCATGGGAGCAATTTTAATGACTTTTCTTGTCCAGGGAAAATGGACCAGGAAAGTCCGCACAGTTTTACTGCAGAAAAACAGAGTTGAGATTTTCTTTCTGCAAACTATTAAAAGTCTGGAATTTACTTGAAACACTACACACCGCACAGCGATTCAAAGTGCTCCATTACTACCATTACACACACACTTTAGGTTTTCACCTGTTCTGATGCCAAATTGTTAAAGATGCACTCTGAGATTAGCTACAGACAAGAAGCAGACCATTTTCAGCTTGATCTGCCCTCAGAAGCTTAAATCTGATCAGTTTCCTGCCAGCGAATGCGCCACACCACCAGGTCACACTCACAACACTCTTCAGTGTGGATGTTGAGTGAAGATGAGTAAAAGTTAGCCAGGTGGTTAAAATGAAGAGTTAAGAAGTTATTTTAAAGAAATGCCAAAGGAGATGAAAGGGAAGTTTAATGGATGCAGAGAGATTTCAAAACATCATTTTCTTCAGGTTCATCACCAGAAATTGTTTCTGCCCAGCATTAAATGAATGTGTTTTTGAATTGAATCAATAAATGTGTAAGGTTCATGTCCAAAAGCTGTTGAATCAAATCTTTGTTCAAGCTGTACAACAAACAAAAGTTACCAATCTTTTGTCTGAAACAACAAAGCAGACAGCTATTGTATCTGTTGTTTAATGAACAAAACTGATTTAAAATCCAACACTGATTATTGTCCCTAAGTAATACAAGCCAATTATAAAAAATATGCAGATGTCCTCGAGACTATTTAGTTCAGAGACGACGGTTGGGCCACAAGAGGGGAGGCTGGGGCGTAAAGGGATTTCATTAGTAATTTAAACAAGATCAAGTGACATAACTCACTGAATGTGGGAAAACATCAGAAGCTGATGGTTTTACACTCCTCACTGAGAAAAACCAGCTACTTCTGCGCTCACAAGCTTGAAGGCATTCTAGAGTTCAGACGGTGCTGTTGACCAGCTAACTCAGAGTCCAGTTTCACACAGTCAGCACAGTAGAGGTGACTTCCACAACCGTGTGTGTTTGCAGCCAGCAGCTGACCAGTCCTCCTGCTCACCACGGCGTTCTGCTTCAACAAACATAAATACCAAGCAGGGGTCTAGAGCAGAAACAGACATGCGTTCAAAAGACCTGCGACACATGCGATCAGACGCCTGAAGGTCAGCGGAAATGACACGCGGAGCTGCCAGTCAGCTGCCTGGCGATGTGCATGTGCTTGCTCGAAGAGCAGCCCAGCCATAGATACGGTTTAATTGAAGGTTGAAGTTATCAGATAGCATGCGACTCGGCTGTCAGTCAAGATGCAGTCACCGCGGTGGCGCTTGACAGTGTTCTGCACCGCTGACGACATCAGGAAATGGCTGACTTTCAAGAATGGTGAGGGGGCGGTTAGTCAGACAGAATGATAGCGATAAGTCATACTCACAAACACATTAGCAGACTGATGTGGAGGGAGGTGGAGTGGGGGACACAAAATCAGAGGAGGGACACACTTAAGGGAATTAGAGCAGAGGTGGGCTGGCAAGGAGAGTTATTCTGGTAGGAACCAGGCACCAGGGCAATCTAATTATCTAGAGAAACCTGGACCTGGCACATGCAGCCGGGATGACAGGAAGCCTGGTGAGTGGGTGGGACCTTAGCCTAAAGAGATGGAAAATCGTTGGAAGAGTTTTGTTTTTAAATCTGAGGAAAAAGTGAGCAGAAGTGCTCCAAAAAATGAGATAAAAAAGCATCAGCGCTGCCAAATCTTCTATAGCAGATGACGTGATGCCAAATCTCAGAACATCATTATCTGCTTTCATTGGATAACCTGGAAGTTAGGAAGATGTGAACCTCTGGATATTTTTAAGAATTGTGCAATTTGGGAAATGAGCTTGAAAGTTGTGAGTCCTCAGCAGGGTCTCTTCTCCTTTAGCAGCAGACACAAAGTGACAGATTTCCCTTCCTTCGTTATTCATTTATTTCTCTCTCCCTTTTTGCATCATCCACTCCCTTACCTTGCATCTAATTAGCTGCGCTCTTTATCCTTCCTAAAAATACAAACGGGATATAAAGACATTGTGACTCACTTTGTTCAGACTTCTTAAATCTCAGAACATGACAAGCTCAGCTCTTGAGGAAGCCCGCTGAACATTTTTCCACTGGTTGTCTGCAAAACCCAGTTTTTTACTCCAGCTACAGTTTTTATAAGTTCCAGCAGTTGCATTTAAAGCTCCAGCTTATTAGGCAAACATGTAAACATAATAATTGTGCCCAATATTAAGACATTAAGACATTATCAGTATTGTTATGGATATCACAAGCAGTTAAAAGTTCATCCAACAAGCAACATATATAATTGAGGTGAAAACCATGAATGTTGCACAATATTAGGAGGTGATGTGGAAGTGAAGGACGGAATCAATCTTTCAACGCATGAAGATGCAGATGTGGACAAGTCGGGCTAAATTAAACCTTATATTAAAGTTAAACTATGACCTAATTTTAAGGAAAGCAGAAGGTGTGAGAGCGGTGAATGAGAGTCACATGGCTCTAAATATGAATAAGCTGTATAAGAATGTAGCGTAGTAGCAGCAGGTCGCGAAGAAGGATTCTGGTTTTAGTCACAGTTGAGGAGGTCATCTTAGACTCATTATGTATGAGTTCAGACTTAGTCTGGAATGTGCAGAGACCATTGGTGGTACAGATGTTTCTGATGCGTATTCTGTGTTTTCTTGTCTAAAATATTTAATCTCAGATTGTTTGTTGGTGTACAGCAGCGTTCTGTGATCTTCACAAGCTAAAGAGCCATGTTTGTCCTCAGTCCAGTTAAATAAACCTCGTTTAGAGTAGCAAAAGTCTCCTGACCTTTTGAAAAAGATAAAATATCTACTACAGGAAATGTGTTGTTCTTTTTTTTGTGTACCTATTTTTAGATTTTAAAATAAAGAAAAACACAAAACCTTTATAAAAACCAGATGAATTTACTTCTATGGGATGTTGATATTTTTGGAAGATGTAAAAAAAAAAACATGCTGTAGATATTAGACCTAGAAAATATTACTGGTTATTTTGTCATTAATTTGTGGAAATTCAATGCAATTATGACAAGAATTACAGCTAAAACAAACATTTGTTGGAATGTGTACATTTAAGGGTAATTGTTATTTCTTTATCAAGTGAGGTGGGTGGGTGATCTGGGGTGACATCAAATATTATGATATAAATGCAGTTTTTGTCCACTCCTCTGTTTCTCATCTGTCATCAACACTTCATACTCTCTCTGTGACCTTTAGTATCTGGAGCGCCGTCGTCTGTGTCAAGTGAGGGAAACTAACCGAGAGAACAAGCTAAACCTTCCTGACACTTAGAAAAATATGAGACAAAAAGCATGCATCCGAGCAGCCCTTTGGGATAATCACACCTATGCTGTGGTGACTTTAAATCTGCTAAATATCTAGGAGCTGTAACTGCATTACAGTGTTCTTAATTGTTGGGGGGGGGTTCTCACCATGCAAACCTAGTTTCACATGAAGTAGGATTTACTTCATTCAGCTCCGCGGCTGGCAGCTCCCGTCTGGCATTTACAGTTTTCCGTCTTTACTTGGAAATTTCACAAGGTGGGAGGTTATATGTAGACGCAGAAGAGCTAAAACAGGAATGAGAAATGTGCGTGTTCCTTTGTTGTGTCATTTTTAGGCTGTGAATCTCCAGAAGTCATCATGACCAACATGGGGAAACCTAATTAATTTAGTGGCTTACTTGACAGCTTGTAAACACAACGCAGAGTCACCGCCCCATTTCAGCATGAAGCACAGCATCCAGAGTGAGAACGAAGGCCACATAAGGATGCTGCACTTCACACTCTGTATGTGGGAATGACTTAGTTAACGTTGCAGGTGGCAATTATCGTGAACAACAACAACAAACAAATGTAGTGAAAACCTTTACACAGGTTGACAGCGAGTTCCATTTGAGACTTTTAAAGACTGTTTTTAATGCCACCTTGCATGAGATTTAAGATAGAACAAAAATATAAATATAGGAGATGGTCGAGGTATCTGATGTATTACAATCAAAAGCAAAAAACTGAAATGTCGACGTCTGTGGGTCTTGGCTTTGTGCTTCTCACTGCATGTGGATCTACAATCTTAACCCATAGCAAAACCTAAGACCCTCAATTAACTTATTTAAGGCCAGCTTACTTTGTTTTAACGAATTTAAGGCTAAAGATTTGCCGACATCAAGTTTGAAGCAAACCTTAGCTACTGGTTCAAACACCAAGTGGAAACAGGTACACAAGTTCACTATGGAGATTTAGCAGGAACGATGTGGAGAACTGACTTATCCCAAGTTCACACTGGAGCCTGGTTCTAGTGTCAGCTGCAGCTGAGCTCAGCGTCTTATCAAGTCAGGAGGAAAAAACTCATTCTATGTCCTGCTGGGTTCTGACCTGCTCCATCTACACCGTCTCTTCTCATCAACAACGATATCTAAATACATCATACTCTAAAAAAACATCTGGGGGTTTAGAGAGAAACATGGCTCCACAGTCCAGCTGTTGACTTTAAGTCTGTGTCCAACCAGAACCAGGTATTGTGTAGTTGGTACTTTTAATCGGTTTTCAGTTAAATTAATTCAATCCAACTTTATAACAGTCACCAAAATCACTCTGTCCCTCTAAAATTTTTCAGAAAATTGCAAGTGTATTGAATTGCATCGTTTGATGAATATCAAAATATATATTGTATCGTGAACAGAATATCGTGTGTCGTATCGTGCGGTTATTGGATCACCACAGCCCTATCAAATAGAGAATAAAGTTGCATGAAAAAGATATTATGTAGTTGTGACACTTGAGCAAAACTGCAATGGTGGTATGACTCCATCAGCTTCAGTATCTCAGATTTTAGTATTAAAGAACAGAAAAGCAAACATCAAACTACAGGTTCAACCAGCAATTAGAACCAACTAATATCAATTTATTTGACTCCAAGCGTTACACTAGAAGACACATGTCAAAGTAACTATAAATATAAATGTAATATTCTGATATGAAACAAATTTGATCGTTTGTTTCAAAGCTTTAACATTAAGAAGAACAAAAAGAGTCTCAGGGTTGCTGAACTTACGTCTGGATACTCTTTGACAGGCACAAAAAGTTTCTCCTGCAGGTGAACGATGGGTCCGATGGGTTCGGGCAGCTCCAGCGGGTGTCTGTCCACAAGGCCGTTCACTGTGTCGCTGTACATATCTTTACGCACTCTGTTGATCTCTGAAACACAATTAAAAAGGAACAAAGATTACTAACAGGGCAATTACACGGTTTTGGTTTTATTTACATAAAGTAAAAATGCTACCATGTTCACCTGACAGGTGTGCAAAAACAAAAAGTGATATGTGAACTCATGATCAACAGAAGTCTAAGGTAAATACACTGAAGCACAGAATAGGATTACATGTTTAAAGATGTTACAGATAAGGATGGCACCATTAGTAAAACATGCACAATTTCACCAGTAGTGAGCGTTACCATGACGATATTGGCAGCGATTCACTGACATTTCGCCTAATCTTCCCTTTTCTTTCCATCAGAGATGCTCCAATCAGATTTGTTATGACTAATTGCCATTTCCTGCTTTCTAAGAGGTCAGACCTGCTGAATTTTTTACATTTATTTAAAAGACCTGAACCGTCTTTGACCGAGATGATTGTTTTGAATCCAACACAGAATGAGGTAATTACAAGATTACCTCAGAATGCATCAAAAGTACAAATTTGTGGTTCTGAAGCATTTAAATAACTGGGACTAATCTACGTTCCTGTTTGCAGGGAGTAAAGAAGTGAAAGTCAATATCAGCTAGTTAAACTCATTTGTAAGAAAGAGAATGTCAACATGGCAATAAACATAACAGAAGGTCTTGTCACAATGCAACAACAAATGTCACTGGACAATAAATTGTCCCAGAAGTTATTGTGATAAACTATATTATTTTCAGGTATGATAATAATAAGTGGTATAATAATCTAAGAATACATTCACCTATAACTATAAACTTTACATTCTAATCAACATTTAACACAGCTGGGCGATATTAAACTATAAATAAATACAGAAGTCTCTGTAAACAAAATGTCATTCAAAAAAGGAGCTAGTTGTGACCAAAGTACCAGACTGAAGACTTCTGTCATTAAGTTTTGGGTGGAAAGAGAAAAAGAAAAAAGAAAAACAATATATAGAAATTATTGAGCTCATTGTATTGCACCCAAACACTTCCTTTACAATTGCAATGCAATTTCATTCACTGTGCATCTCAAACAGCAACTCTAAGGGTTCAGACCACTGCTTTTCTCCTCAGAAATCTGAGTGAGATGGAAAATAATAAGACCAGACAGCTCTGATAAAACTAATAAACCTCTTCTTACTGAAACATTGTTACACACACATCAAAAATCATTTCCAGCTGATTGGAAGACCAACGACCTCCCAAAACAGAAGAAAAGAGTCGAGACAAAGAACTGCTGCTTTTCATGAATGTCCACGTGTAGAAATGTCACTGAAGGCCGACAGCTGCAGTTATGACATACATAAGACGACAAAAGACTCGGGTTACACAGCAACTTGTTAAGTCGCTAATACTGCGCAATTACTGTCACCGAGCGAAAAGAGCCAGAAAAAATCAGATCAACAGGCAAAGATCAGAGGCGACAGGATTGAGAGAGAAACGGTTCAGTGTCTCAGAAGGATTTAAGGAGGATGTTAGGTGTTGTACGCAGCAGATGTCATCCTGAAACTTTTCCCCTGAAGGATCTTCTAAATTAACCCGAAGCTAACTATAGTCGCCCTGAGCTGAGCCTCCCTGACCGCCAAAGAAATGATGGAAAACCTGAAGCCAGACCAGACTTGCATTACTGACCTTCTGAAAGATATTTGGTGTTTAAAGTTACACAGGGGTCATTTCAGATCAAGGAGCTGCACTTTTCCAGTACACAATTTCCAATGAATGGATTCAAGCAGGAAATAGACAGGAAAATATATCTGATGGAATTTCCTGCTAGAAAGGGAAACTATCCCGAAATTGTAAAAAAAAAAAAAAAAAAAAACACCTGCTAAAGTCATCTCCAGTCTTGTATAGCTTCAGAGTGACACTTTTACGAGTCACGTGACCTTAGCTCTGCAGGATTCAAAGATAGTCTCAGTCTTTCCATATGATGACTTCCTTCTCCTGGTATCTAACCCAGAAATAAGATTATATCACTTCTACGCAGGAGGCAAGCCACATTAAGCCCTACTTTTATCTCTGTAATGGCTAATCAGCTCTACAGTTTGGAGAATTACATGTTTTGTCTCTTTAAGTGAACAGTTAAGAGACCAGATGAGCTAATATTGTGCAGCTTAGATCATTACCTCCTTTTAAAAGTTAAATTATTTATAAGAAAAACACTACAAATCCAAAGTATCTAAACAGTATTTGTCCTCTGATAAAAGGTGAGAAAAAAACCCTTATTCATATTTGACAATGCAACCCAACAAGCACCAGTAGCAATCCCACCTCTTCCAAATTGTTATTTCCTCTTGCTGAAATGCCACATTAACATAAGGGGGCCGAACCGGGCCATCAACGGAGACCGCGGCATTTGACAACCTCTAATTTTAGTGCTGCAACTCTTTTCTGAAGCACTGCATTCACCTAAAAATTACCCCCTGCTTTACAAGCCCGACAAAAATCATTTATCTATCTGTCCACCCCGGCAGAAAGACTCATGAGTGTGGAGACGTGGGTTTTAAGTGTAGAGCACCAACTTGAGTGAGAGGGGCGGTGTTAAAGGAGGAAGGAATAAACAAAAGAAGGATAAAATAAACTGGGTTGTCAGAGAAGGACTTTCATTGAACTCCAGTGTCTGCTAACAGGTCGCGCCAAGCAGAGCTCCGTTTTCCTCAGAGCGGTGAAGACATGCCACTCTGGGCCGGCAAGTTTCAGCAAGTTAAAGCACATCCACATCATGTCCACATCATGTGCTGCATACTTCATCGCCATTAACACACTTTGGACACATTGTGCTGCAGTTTGCCAAAACAGAACAGATTAATGGACTTCAGCCGGTGCTTGAAGTCCATTACGCAGGAATTGGTGGTCAGCACTGTAAACCTTTGGTGTTGCTTCTTATAATTTACTGGTTCTCACAACAGAAAACTACATTTAAAAAATTGTGACCAGTGGTTAAAGCATCAGTTACCCAACAAAATAACCATCCTATGTAATCTTAGTAAATACATAGTAGGAGGGACGTTAAAGGAACTTTGTAGGTTAGTGTTTTAAAGGGTGAACAATTTGTGTTATTACTGCTTTTATTTACATCTTCCTGAATGAAATTTGTGAATTGTATGCTAACATTTTTTCAATAGGCTAATTTTTCCTGTATTACAAATCAATTTGTATAAATAATAGACCTGCAGCTTCTGTTGGCTTCCACTGTATTGCTAAGATTGCTTCCACTGCATGTATTAATGCATATTCAGTGTTTCAATTATTAAACTAAGAAGTCTAAAGCATTTAAGAAGGAGTCCCAAGTATTAACATATTTGACCTATTTGTGATGTGACTGTGGTCCCCAAATCAACTTTGTGATTTTTTTTTTTGTCTAAAACAAAGAAAGACTTTAATAGCTAAAACTGCCATTTGGGGTGTTTAAACAGAAAACCATTATCTGGCATCAACTTTTTGTTCCAGTATTTTTTTCCATTTTTTACCATATAACAGATATTTTCTTGACAATTTTGTATCAAAGGGAAACAGGTGGAGCACAAAATGAGAGAATCCTGAGAGCTAAATATATTAAATAAAATTAAACTAAAGACAGAACATCAACCTTTATCATTGTTATAGGGTGTGTGGAAGGTCGATTAGATCAAAAAAGTAAAACTTAAACCCAGAGAAGTGATTCAGGCTTAGATATGCCTCTAGACTCTAACAGCTCCTCTCTGCCTTGATAAAAGTTAAAACATGTCTCACTTTATCCATCTCTTTTTGTTTCGCTCAGTTTCTGCGGTTGTCAAACTCTGAAGAGAAAAGGAAAATGTTACAGACAGTGCCTGCATATCTATCTGCCCTTTGTCAGGAAAAGAAATGATTTCTCCTCATCTTCCGTTATCTTGTTCCCAGGGAGAAAGAGGGGAGGATGACAGGTGGAGGGGTCCGAGGTCTGACAGCAGGATACTTCAGGGGAGAAACTTTATTCACAACCTCAAAGAACCAAGCGCTATATTAAAAAACAATGGGCACGTCCGTGAGGAGCTGCTGTAATCAGGTTAAAGACAGGTGAACATCACACAATGAGAGCTGCTCCATAGGAGAATGGGAACAGGTCCGTTAAGAGGCCAAAAATAGACGTGCTCCATAACTGCTTTGTCCTCGGCGCGTGGGCTCAGAGCCAGCCATCCTCTGACCAGGCAGCGCACCTCTGTCCGCACGCAAAGCAGAGAAAAGGAGAGCAGAGCACCAGAGCAAAGGAGCGTAATGGTCAAATAATCAATGCTGTCCGCTTTACAAGAGAAAAGCCGCTTTGGTTGACTTGTGATGCTTGGTATTAGGCTGATAAAATCTGGCACCTGAAACAAATCCGATTCTAACACCAATTAATCTGTAAACCAAAATGATCAAATGTTCCGACTCCTGCAGATAGTTTGAAAGTCTTCTTGCGTGGGGTGATTTAAGATCAAAACCTGTTCAGACGCCGGCCATTTTTTATCCTCCCTGCACACGTCGCTTTGCTCCAGCCATCGTTTCCACCGGGGAGAAGAACTTCTACAAAGCTGAGGTAACTTAATGAGATTCCCTCCAAAAAAAGGGGAGCTACTGCAATCATAAATGCACCTAAATGTGGCGGTGCTGAGTAAAACAAGACTCTCTGGAGAAACACGCCTTTTCACTTTAAAGTTGAGCACTTTAGCCATCACAAAGCCTGGTTACCCTTTGCAAACTGAAAGGATTTGGGTGTTTAATGCATTCCTGGCCTTTATTCGCGGCACAGACAACTTTATCCAAGATGACACTCCGCCTCAGCCATTTAGGGCTCTGACAGGACAAGCATATAGGAGAGGGAGTGAGCTTTCAAAGCAGAAGTCTACTGTGCATTTTGGGGGGAGACTGAAACTTAAAAGTGTCTGCATTTCTAGGTTTTTATCAACAACTCACAGCCCATCTTCCCTCGCTCTTCGTCTGCAGCTGCACAATCCTTTGATATTCATACTTAAAACTATTCCTGTTCCTTCGATGACTTTGCTGTGCTCACAACATAGTTAAGCACAGTTTGTCCTTCATTCTTAAAATTAAAAATATGTATAAGTTATGAAATACGCTGCAGCAACCAATAGAAGTGCATCAGTTTTATAATTCTGATAAGACCAGATCCAGTTCTGAACATTCTGGATCAGGGAACATTGGGGTTTTTTTGGTAATTAGATGGGTCATGGTCTCTAAACTTCAGAATGTCACTTCAAATCATTTCTGTGTGTTTTGAAATACAAAATGTTGCGCCACAGCAGAGCTGTGTAACACCGACTGCCCTCTCACACACTACAACAGCAATCAATCAAGTACATGGCAGAAAATTGTCTTTTCTCAAAAAGTAATTTTTGTGGATCTTATTGAAGAAAAAAAAAAAAACAATTTCAAAAGTGCCAAAAAATGGTAGCTATATTGAGTGAGCTATATTCTGTAATGGAGATATGTTATTGTTTTCAGCAGAGGTTTACATCTGTCCAATAAATGCCAGTATGTGCCTCCATGCAGAAAAAGACAGCTATGTAACTTTGGTCTGCTTTTTGAAAACCTCTGTTTAAAGAGAAACCTTTACTAAAACGGTTTATCATTTTATCCAGATACAGTGGACCCCAGCCGTTGCAGTTCAGCATTCACAGGTCTGTCTGTAAAAGTTAACTCCAAGGAAAAGTCGCCTATTAGCGGCTTGTTTCATATGGCATTTCTAAAATATCTGAGAGAACATCTAGCTTGGGAACCAGAAACACCTAGACACACTGCTGCTGGAGACGCGGCTGGCATTTCCAAAGCAGCCAATCCAGGAGCAGCATTTATTTTCCTTTGCTGACTGAGGACGTTAGCTTCTGTAGTACAGAAATGCCAAGATAATTTCCACTGCATTAATGGATATTAATGTATGTTTGGTGTTTGGACTACTAAAACATATTATAAGTGGTTTTAAAAAGTGCCTCAACTATTTGTGGATTTTTAGCCACCAGTGGCCAGCTGTGGTTCCTAACCCTCATGAATATTGAAGATCCACTCTATATTTTTGTCATATTTAGTTCTTGAAGCAAAAAATGCCAAATACCCATCTGGGCAGGACATGGCTTTACAAATCTATATTAACCATCTGGGTTTTCCTTCCCACTGTTAACCACAGACTAAACTAATGATCCCAACTGTCAATCTGTGACTTTGTACATAACACTTAACTAAACCACAATAACTAAAATCTGTAATGCAACGTTTCACAACCAATCCTACCTCACGGAGGCTGTGAAATAGCTTTAGTCAGGCTGTGAAGATTGTTAAATCAAACACCAAAACTCATTTTGAAATGCATAATCCAAATAGGCGCTTCTTTCAATAATTCATCACAGCCTACCAGTTTCTAACTGGTGAATCCGTCTCGTCTATCCTCCATATGCATGAGAAAGTAACCTGGAGCACAGTTCTAACTCCGTTATAAAACACTGACTGGAAAATAGAAAGAATGTAATACAGCAAGGCTGAACTTTGGACACAGAAAAAGTACTGGAGATTTCATCACAAATTCTTTCGGGACTCTGAAACTGCTGCTTCAGGCATTTTGCTTTTGCAAAGCAACAAGAAATTTTCCACAACGGGAACGAAACTCTTCAAAACCTGCGAGTCAAGTCATACAAAGCTGCAACATATGTGGGCACATCCTGAGAACTAAACTGACAAGGCCAATATAGAAGCTTCTCCAACATAGAGAAGCTTCTATATTGGAGTTTTGACTCCAACAAATAAATAATGATTTTATTTTTCCTGTTCCTAAAGCTACGGCACACTGGGGGGTTCACAGTGTACCACAGCCACTGGGCTTTTAAATGGGTATGGGTCCAGGTTGGATCACATTGTGTTTCAATTGTGTTTCACTTTAAGTTAATCTATATAACCAGCAGAAATACAATTCAACCTAAAATAACACAAACTGAAATTTAGCCACTCAAAATTAGGGATGCACCATTTTTTTATAATGATAAAAATACCTGGGGCTTAGTATCGACTAATCCCAGTCCAATGCAGAAATTACTGAATGAACTCAAAATGTTTCTATTTTTAAACACAGACATAAATGTACTGAATAAAAATAACTTATTTGATAACTGCACCAGCACAGAACACTTACAAAGCATGAAATGAGACTGAATAGATCTGCTCTTGTCACCGATGTCCAAGCTCTAGACTTTTTTTTAACCTACGATTAGATGATATAACATCTTTAACAGTATTCTTAGCTAGAGAGAATGTATCAACCAACACATGTGGTAATTTAGACACTAGTTTGTCTGTATCCACAACAAAACTAATTAGCATAACTTATTCAAAAGAGGTCAAACTCTTAAAGTTATTGTTATTGGCTTTAAAGCCAGACATTATTCCACTATATTCACAGACCATCTAGGAGAGCCACTGAAAACAAGTCTTCAGTAGCTCTAGGAGGAAACACACACCCCTTTATCCCAAGGAGAAGATTTTGTCTCAATATCTTTCATTAAAGCAGGTAAAGTGAAAGAGTTAAGGATCAGGATAGACCTCAGAGTATGGGACTGACCTATGAAGGCTTCTGGACTCCTCTGTCTGAGTCAGGTAAAAAATAGATACACACCAGCACATGGGTAAACAAAAAAATCAGCATAGGAGTTATTCATCCACACAAATTGAGGACAGACTTTGCCTTCTACAAAACTGCTTACACACTGTAACAGAAACACAACCTTTCTGAAGCAAACCGTGTGGCTAAAAATGCTGGCTTTAAGTGTGCACATATATATAACTCAGCCAACTCCATCCTTGAAAGCAGCACGTTCTGCTCTCTGATCTTCAATAATGAGCTGCAGCTGCTGAAAATAACAACACAGGCTAGAAAACAACTACAGCCAACTCCGTCCTGGACAGTGTCCCCGCAAAAACTTCAAGCATACACACAAGACTACAAAAACAAACACCTAACTCCTAACTAAACATTAAAACACCCACACACATGAGCTAATGAGCCTGTGTGCGTTTGTAGGCAAGGCTCCCCCGAGAGCATGAATCCACAGAAATAATGCTGCACATGGAGGGAGGAGGAAGACTGCCTGGGAGAAAAAACTGCTAAACAAATACAGCAGGAAGTTTCACTAGCTAATGTTACTAGCCACCGGTTCATGTTCAAGTTACTGATTGAGAGATTTAAAACAGGACGCCTGAGCTGCTCTGAGACAAAAGAGCTCTAATAATCCAGATTATTATAAACAAAACAAACATCTAAACAGAGGACATGCACGGTTCCCCATAAACAATACTGAAGTTTGAAGAAATAGGATAAAGTCTAGTGTGTTTTTGCAACCGGTTTACATATCCAGTCTTATTTCAACACTTAAATTTTTTTTTTCTAAATATTTTATTAACTCTGGAAATATTAACTTTAAACTGCTGTTAAATTTTAGATTAATATTCAGCTTGAACTACCACAGAACCAAGGTTGCGATTCAATAGCAGTAACGCCTGTTGGTGCATAATCTATACATACCAAGCAGTTAACTGGAAATACTTTGCTGCCATCTAGTGTTCAGATTTATGTTCAGCTGTGCTTAAATCCAGTAACTTGCATATTTAATAACTAACCCTAACTTGTTGGGTTTGTGTAATATTGAAAATAGTGTATAATAATTTAGTATTTTTATATAATGAAACAAATTCAGACAATGAGGGATTAAATACAAAAATAAAAAGAAAGGCAAAAACAGTGCTCCATTTCAAAATCCACAAATCTTGGTACTGACTGGAGAATCCTACCAGAAATGGAGGTTCTGTACAGCACTGGTTCAGAGCGATTATATCTTAAATTTCTTTACATTAAAAAAACACAAGTAAACTTGGCAGAAAGTGATTTTATTTTTTCTTGGGGGCAAAAATACCAAAAAAAACAGAGGTAACTATCTCTATGGAAAACCTGGCATTACTTAACTTGTCAAAACCAGAATCAATGTGTTAAGAGCTTTAAGAAATCAGAAATTGGTACAGCAAAATTGTCTGACTGATGCATCTCTACTTGTTACTTTCTTGTAAGTCAGAAACAACAAGAAGTCTAGTGCGTCTTCTATTCTGCCTGTAGCCTTGAGAATATGTATTCTAAAATGGGAACATGTAGGTGTGGTGATGGCCAAGAACAGCAATCAGCAAAGCCATTTATCATAATCGGTGGCAAACGCAATGTTTTCTGGGGCTGTCAGCATGACTGGATGCAGGAAAAGAAAAAAGGTTCCTGGCTGAATGGGGCTTTCTGTGACTGCTGGCAGTAATGGGGACAGCGTGCTAGAAAAAAAGTGTCAGAGCGTGTTAGTTTGGTGATTAAACAAAGCAAACAGATGATGCAGACAAGGAGAGAAGGGAAGGCAGAGCTAAACAGAGACGGGTGAGAGGCAGAAACGGAGACAAGAGAAACTATCAAATCTCTGGAGATGTTCAGATTCTTATCCACGTAATACGATCATGTAGACGTCTGATTAGACTCAAATTAATTCTGCAGGATGGCCGCAGTCTTAATCATACAATTGGAGCCAAACTATCACCCATGATAGAAAACGGAGAATCGCTCTTGGAGCCTTTAGCAGGTTAGCGAACCTGAAGAAAGTTCTTCAGCGGGCCTTTAAAAATGTAACACTGTAAAAAAAAATATATGGTCTTGCATCCAATGCTGACTGTAAATATGTTTTATTAAAGCAATACTTATCATGCAGATATATTAATCAATCGGTCAGTGATTGGAACCATCCAATTTTCTTTTAATTTAAGTAAAATCAGTTTTTGTTTTTTATTACTTTCAATTTATGCTTTAAAACTAAGACCAGAGTATTCAGTTACTTAAAAAGCAGATACAGTTTTTAAGTTGATGGCTTGATGATTAAATCAGGATTCTTTTTCTTTCATCCATCAAATTTTTTTATTCAGAATATCAAAATAACTACCACCACAGAAACTAAAATATTAAATTCCATAGCATGGCCCCCAAAAATGGCAGGTTGGACCTGAAAATGAAATCTATACTCACCAGAAAAACCTGGTGGGTGTATTTTAAAACACCAACTAATCAGTTGGTCAGAATCAGACATTTCGTCTTTGGATAATTTTGATCATTTGGAACAGCAGCAACTCAACATCTTCGGTCCAGGAACGCATCAAAAACACGAAAATCCTAATCAGTGCATCTTGCTGTAATTTATTAGTAGCAGCAGAAGAAACAATATAACTAGAAAATGGGTGTAGTTCACTGTGTCATTTGTCAACATTTTAAACCGAATTAAATGTGTGAATTAAATCCAGGTGGTCATATAAACGTAATCAGGGCTGTGAGATAAAACTTCTCTCTCTCAGACACAATCACATCATCAAAGCCCCCAGCTTAAAAGTAAAAGAGCTTCCAATAGTATCTGGAGAGCCATTAGGGTCCCGATCTAAAATTAGAAAAACGGGATCATCTCCATCTTTGATGATGTGGAACTGCTTTATGGGGCTGTCAGTTAGTGGGGGGGCAAGCTGGCGGCTCAATGAGCCGTGGGAGTGGCAGTTTTCTGCACTTATTGGGGTCTGCCACAGAGCGTGCTGGTACTGCCAGGGAGGGTTAACTTGATACAGGACCATAATGGTTCGCTTCTAATGGCTGCTGCAAGCGGCTAAGCTTTATTACTCCCAGCAGGAGGCTGGAGGGGCAGCAGGGGTTGTGCTTCTATATGTATGTTTGAGGGAGTCACCCCAAGATGGGAGGTAGATGGATATTAAAGAAGTAGTGTGGTGGGAACAGGAAGCCAGCAGTTTTTCTCACAACTTTAACCTTTTTAGTAATTTTTAATAGGGCTGTATAATAATATCAATATCGCGATATATATCAATATTTTCTTTCCTGGAAAAAAAAAAATCGATATTCATCTGCAAGTATCGTAACATCCAACTGTCACCTTGTTCACTCACCGCTTGCTTCACCAGGTCATCAGGCTTAGAGTGATTCCTTCAGATGTTCAGGTTAAAAAGGTATCAAACTATTCAGAGCAGGAACTTGGTTCACTTTATTTACTTTACTAATGCATGAAGCTACAGTTTGGACTGTTTCAATTAAAGGAAACAGGTTTT
>CAEGAF010030731.1:0-34116 GCA_903067075.1 Micropoecilia bifurca | reverse complement strand
CAGGAACCGGAAACGATTTGGGTGACACAAATTCAAACGGAAATACGTCACCACCTCCCGTGGCATATACCCCATTACATATTTTCCTACTTTTTTCCAGATAATAAATATTTATTACAGTATGCTGACTCTGCTATTGACAGCAGAGTGAAAAATAATTATTATAAACAGAGTAAATTATTTTATTTCATTACATGAGCTACGTTAATAAATTAATACTTCAGATTGAGACGTGGAAAGTGGAATAGAAAATATATTTTTCCTTCACAATCATAAAAAGACATTTTCAGCTTGTTGGGCTCTGACCATATTTAGCATCTTTATAGCTAAATACCGACATGGTGAAGCTGAGCTGTGAAACAAAGACTGAAGACCAGCAGCTCCAGCTCTGATCCTGACTAAACTTTTAAATCTTCTGGTTTTTAATTAACTTCTCCTCTAACAGCGTTTCTCATCAGCTCTCTCACATTAGAAAACAGTGTGAAAACGTTAGCTGCTATGCTAACAATCAGCTGTTATTTCGGGCCAATTTAGCTACACAGGAAATATTTTCTGGTTGTTTGGAAGCAAATTTCTGGCTGCAAAGTCAAGTAATTCTGATATTTCATCCTTACCTGGGGAAGATAATCCTAATGGATCCAGTTTGTTTCGTAAGACGGTTGAAATAAATCCACACAGCACAGGACTTAAGGAGCTCCGATCGCCCTGCTGCTACATACAAGATGGCGGACGCTTTTTGTACGACACAGCGCTCCACGAGGCGTCCACGTGCCTGTTCTTTTGGCAGTTGGTGGTTACCATAGTAACGGCATGAGACCTTCACTGACCCACTTCAGGAGTTCGAATTACCATCATCGTGCTCATTTGGGAAGCGGCTCTTCATAAACAAACTGATTAGTGTAGATTATAAAACTTACACTTTTTCTAATATATTTCCTGAGTTTGGTAGTAAGTAGTTACATTTATTCAATTACATTTACGTGAGTAAAAGTACAACTACGCTGTATTTTATACTTTTACTCTGAAGACACTGAGCACAACTTCCTTCTTCCTGAAATGTAAACAAACATGGATTGGCATCAGATTTTGTAGGAGTCTGATGCCATTTGTCTTGTAATTCGTTAAATACAAATTATTAGCCTTAGACACACTCATTTGTTTGGATTGCATATTTACCCAGAATGCCCTGCGCTATAGTTCGCTTTCTGCTTTTGGAGCGATTTCTGGTCCGCTTGCATTCAAACTGCATCAGAGTTCACTTCAGGAACCCTAAAGCTCAACCTCCAGTGAAACAGATTATGGCTTCAACATGTTAAACTTTACATCGGTTATCCTCACCCTTCCTGGATCTTTTGTTTTCTGCCCTCCTGCACATTTCATATTAATCATGGAGCTGAATTTGATCTCAAAGCAGAGAGGAAACTGTAAACTTTGTCTCTCTACGCTGCAGCGTCCCGACCAAAAATGACAATCTGTGTCCTTCATTCTCCCTGTTCACTCTCAAGTTGTGGAAAAACAAGAAGACCTCATGTTGTTTATTCAGCAACATTTTATTTTAAAATTACATAACAGCTGCTTTCCAGTTGTTGTTTAAATTGCATTTTTTAAAACTTGGGGCATTTTGGACGCTCCCCAACTTTGCAGAACCGTCGTTAAATGTTTGTGTTGAGCTGAAGGTTGGAGTCAGGCTGAGGTTTGTATCGTTGGCCTGCAAAGTGCTGACCCAGTTCTTCTGCTCTGGTTGGCATCACCTGCAAACGGCGGCCGGCTGCACAGAGACGCTTTCACTGCGCCGCAAACACTCGCTGGCCAAGGCTGTGAAACGTGACTGTGTTTGAAGTGATGAGTGAGCGAGGCCACAGAAACAAGCTGCAGGATTTCTGCTGCTCCAAGTGTGTGTGTGTGTGTGTGTGTGTGTGTGTGTGTGTGTGTGTGTGTGTGTGAGAGAGAGAGAGAGAGGCAGCAGCAGGACTCTATCCAGAGCTTTTTTCCAAAATAAACACTCAAGCTCGTATACTAAAGCTAACAGATGTTAAAAATAAGCCTCTTTCTACATCTTGTCTTTGAGACGCAGATGGCAAGAGTATCTCTGTGGAAAATTTTCTTTTCTTTGTATGTGTGTGAATACATTTATAGTGGTCTTTGCCTCCATAAAGCATGTAAAAAAAGTTTAATTACATCCTTTAAACATTTTTTGTCAGGATGCACATGATTTATTTACTGGAACATAGAAAATCTTTTTCTGTCAGTTACCTGCAGCTCCTGTTTTTACAGAATATCTAATTTAAGGATAGATTTATCTTGCTAACTAAGTATTTAGTTTACAAGCTGACTGTACAGCTCCTGGTTAAGGCTGTAATTTGGAAAATAAATGTACTTTATAATTAAATATATAGTTTGGAAAATCAAAGTTTAAGCTGGTGGTTGGGTTCTAGGGCAGTCATTCATCCATCGGCCCGTCGTGTGAGTTAAAAATGTTTAAGATTGATGGGAAATTTGAAAATATCATTTGATAATTACCTGTTATTGGAAGATTGGAAGATTAATATCTGAATACAAACTATAAAGTCTTAGAAAAATGCAAACATTTTTCAAAATTTAATTAAATAAGGCTTTTTGTCACCTCCGACAGATGTCAACTCCGTCAGATGGACCTTTTGTTGTTTTTTGTTTTGAATAATATTTATTTTGTTTCTTGAGAAACATTTGTCTGTAAAATGAGTAAAAATATCACTAATAGGGTCATTAAATTTTTTTTTTTTTGTCACATGGTGATGACAACGTTCTGGGTCAGATCGATTAACAATGTAATTTAAAAAAAAAAAAGTTGCATCTGGGAGCCTGTACCTCAACATCTTTACACTCCAAAACATTATTTGTCATATTTGCATACATAAGGTTGAGAAATAATTTTTTAAAAATGGGAAAATTAAAACCCATTTTGTCCCTATTCTCAAGAATCACTGAATTACATTAATGATTTTATTTATTGATTTAAATAAATAATTGAAACTATTTTAATTGTCTAGTTAAAATAATTAAATAATATATGTTGATGTTTCAGTATCTACAGAGCTAACTCGCTGCTGATTTAGTAATAACTATTTATTATTAAATAATTACTAAATTAATTATTGAGCAAATTATTCTTTAGTAATTATTAGTTAGGCCGTTGGCAGGAAAGATCTCTAGAAGTCTGTATCACAGCAAATGTGAAGAAGCCTCTGTCTGAACACACTGTTCAACATTTTGATAAATTAATTTAGCTAATTTGCAAGCTCAGTATTTAGCTTGTAAGCTAAGTATTTAGCTATGACATTTATAAATGTATGAATAACATAACTTTGAAAAATGAACACTTTTTTTCTGACAAGCTTAATAAAGGAAAATGTTACACTTATTATTTTATTTATTTATTGCTGTGTAACCTTCCAAACGGCATCCTTTAAAATATTACTGAATTATTCTCTAAATTTATTCAAACCTGTTGATGAAGTGATGACTGAGGGGAAGCGTCGAGTCAGCTGGGATCAGATTATGTCTTCTCTCCAGATTGGGCTTTAACGGCTGAGAGTCCGTCGGGTTTCAGATGACGACACCAGGAACACGACAAGATCCTCCAAGAATCTCTGAAGCTTTACCTGCAGCTAAACTAGACGGCTCAAGTTTCTCTCCTTCCAGCATTTGAGGGTCTAACTGCTAATTTAGTGACTTTTATAAACAAATTTTTCTGTGCAGAAATAATGTGGAAAAAGTGTGAATATTTTCTGGATGGATTGTAGCTCCACAATATTTCCCCAAACTCTTGGGAATCATTAGGATGTTTTGGGAAAATATGAAATTAAACTTTTTTTGTGTGATTTTATTACTGAATCGTGAACTTTGACCTTAACAGATGTGAGTGAGTGCTTTAGATGTCAGAGTTATTTTTGGCGTTATGGTGGAGTAATTTCATTTATTTATTTAAAAAACTAAAAAAAATCAAGTAATCAGAGAAAACAAATGCATACATAACCAAGAACGAAATAATTAGCTTACTACTTTTAGGATTGAAAAGGAGTCGAAAGAAGTAAACACGGATTTAATCTTACCCCTTAAATCAATGTAAAGAAAAAA
The DNA here is from genome assembly GCA_903067075.1 of Micropoecilia bifurca. Lineage (NCBI taxonomy): Eukaryota > Metazoa > Chordata > Actinopteri > Cyprinodontiformes > Poeciliidae > Micropoecilia > Micropoecilia bifurca. The sequence goes on along the minus strand of CAEGAF010030731.1, from coordinate 30,000 downwards.
AAAATATATATATATATATAGACTCAATAATTAGCAGAAATCTGTAGTTAAAACCATGTTTGTATGTTAAATTATGTTACTCACACAAGCTAGAGCTAGAAAGTGCAGCATAGTAAAAGTTCTATTTTATGTAAAAATTATTATAAATGGAATCTCATAAGACAAGAAAATATGAATTCATAATAATAATGATATGAAAACTAAATAACTCCTTGTCAATTTACACCCTGTAAATTCTTTGTAATCTGTTTTATATGACAACAACAACAACAGAAGAATAAACTAATGATGGTAAAATAACATTGATCTAGTAGTGACAGAATTATGGCGAATATAGGAGTAATTTGTGGAAGATGTTCTCTGCTGATTATTTCTATAAAAGAGATGCAGCTTTGGGCGTTTTCCTCTCTGAGTGGAGCCACACATGAACCTCTGTCCTTCGCGATGGGAGCTAAATACGCTGGAGGAAAAGAAGACGCCTTGTTTGAAAAGACTCAGACGTTTCTGTGCGGTTTCACACAGAGCTTATGTTGTTTACGTCAAACTCATAAACGGAGACATCAAATATTTCCTTCCTTCCTCCCCTGAATCCGTCTCTTAGGTTTCAGCTGTGCTTAGCCTTGGTTAACTACTGTTTACCCTCCGCTGCTGCAGCCATTGAAGTGCATGTTTTAGCTGCACAAGGTGAGCTCAGACCATAATTACAGCAGCGCGTATCAGGTGTAAACATCATGAATTAGGTCAATTATTTTCTCAGGTTACAGAGTGTTTACAGTGGAGAAGAAACAGAGGATTACAGTTAGCTTTTTCAGTTAACTCTGGAGTAAATCCTTCACATTCAAGAAATTACTCAAGAGTAGATCAGTATTTGGTAAAAAGGATTATTACCTGATCAAAACATCAATAACTTAATATTTAAAAATGGCACAATCAGACTAAAATATAAAGTTTGGTGGAAATGTTGGTATTTTAAATATGCATTCATGACAATAAAATCAGGCAAAAAAGACATTCCCAACTCAAGTTCAATTTGGATTTTATTTCATGTGGGATAGAAATTACGTAAGAATTTTAAAAAGCTCATCATTTCCAACTTATTGAAAAGGAAAAACAATTGTAACAATATATTACTAGTCTCATTAGGGTCATTCTTTGTGAAAATTAAATGAAAATATTGAATAAACTGTTAAAAACTGCATTTGTTGTTATATCTACATTTAAAAACATTCTTTTCTTTTCTGTTTTTAAGCGTTAGAATAATTAAAATATGCAGTTATAACTGTTTTTTAAACGGGGTTTCCTCCACAACTATCAGGGCTCACTTTTCTACGTCAAATAGTTAACGTATATCTTGGTTTCATCTATGTTGGTCTCTCCCATAAAATCCAAATAAAAAACATTTAAGTCTGCAGTGATGACATGACCAAATGTGAAAAAGAACAAATTTACTCTCCGCTCTCGTTTTTCCCCCAACATGTAGCTTCAGATTTTTAAAAAAATCTTTGCAGCTCTCCTCCAGTTTTCCAGACAAAGAGGATCTCTGGGGATTAGTGAAACAAGACGCTTCAAATCCAGGTCATGCAAGACGTTTGATGAGGAGCTGCAGCCTCTGGTGATTTCTCTCTCACGTGTGAATAGTTTTTATTCCATTTTCAAAGTGTTTCTCTGTGAAAACCAAACCCCACTACATGCTAGTGTCCGGTGTTCTGACAGATTAACATACATTGATGTCAGACTAAGCATAGCACAAACTGACGGTTGTATCCACCAGTCAAGTATACAGTGTTATTATTCCATGTTCTTATTGAAGTCGTTCACGGTCTGCATCTTTCGAAGGACCCGGTCTATATAGGACAGGTCTAACCATAGACATTAATACGTAAACGCCTCATGGAGCAACATCGGCCCGTAGCTGCGAAACGTCACAGCGTCCGCCATATTGAATGTGGAATATGTACCAGTAAGGGAATGTAAGTGAATGGATCGAATTTCACAAAGTGATGTTTTACAAAGTATTTTAAGTTAATAATTGCCATTGACACATTTTTTCACACACATTAATATATTTGGCAATCAAAGACATTACTAAAGACAAAGTTTCTAACTTTTGATGTGATTATTAGGCTCTGACTCGTAGCATCTTTAAAGCTAAATATCGACATGGTGAAGCTGAAATGGAAACATACCGAAGAACAGCAGCTCTGATCCTGACTGATCTTTCCTCACAAAATCCTCTGGTTTTTAATTAACTTCTCCTCTAATAGCGGTTTCTCATCAGCTCTCTCTCATTAGAAAACAGTGTGAAAACGTTAGCTGCTATGCTAACTATCAGCGGTTACTTCAGGCCAATTTAGCTACATAGGAAATATTTCTCGATTGTTTTGAAGCGAATTTCTGGCTGCAAAGTCAAGTAATTCTGATCTTTCATCCTTACCTGGGGGATGTAATGCCAGTTTGTTTCGTAAAATGGTTCAAATAAGTCCACATAGCACAGAACTTAAGGAGCTTCGATCGCTCTGCTGACCCATAGAAGATGGCGGACGCTTTTACGTACGACTCAGCGCTCCATGAGGCATCTGCATTTTCATGTCTATGGACCTTACCAAGCTCTGCCCAGAAACGCCCCTCGAAAGTCTCACGTGACTTTATGTCTCACAAACAAAGCCTGTGTTTGTGATAGCTGTGCTGTGACGTAAAATAGGCATTAACCAATGAAACGCGGCCCCTGTGGTAAGGTCCATGGGTCTAGCCTTCAGCTAGCTGTTTAGCCTCCACCTCAACTCATGTTGCCTAGCAACTGTGACAGCATTAAGCACAGAGCGGCAAAGGAGAAATAAAAGGAGCCGAAGGTTTTTTTTGTTTGTTTTTTTAGCCATATTATTCCTGATTTCTGCATTATTCTTCATGTTTTGTAGTAAAGGTTGTTCCATAGAAAAAAGAAATGTTTGTTTGATTCTAAAATGTTAAGATATGTGTATAAATCTAAGCAAATCAAGGAATAGGGAGACCGCTTTTAATGGCTGTGTTTTTCTGTTCACTTCCGCTCCAGCTACTCTCTGCTTTAAATGTAATTTGAAGGTAAGGTAAGGTCATTTTCTTTATATAGCATATTTTCAGCAACAAGGGAATTCAAAGTGGTTTACATGAATTAAATGGAAATACAAACAAAATAACAAACCAAAGAAAAGAGCACAAGAAATAGTAAATGACACGTTAGAGCAAATCGTAACATTCAGACAAAACAAAGGGCAAAACAGACATGAGTTAAGGTGGTGACATCAAAGGTCCATGAAGCCAGGTGGCTGTGCCTCCTTGTAAAGTCCAATAAAGGTGTTGTTATCGAGGAACGTCCTTGGGAGCATTCAGCTCCACGGATACAGGAGGGAGTGAGGTGGGAAAGAGCGTTATGTTTACATATCTTCAAGGAGATGGGAAATATGCAGCCCTTCCAAGGCCACACGGGGAAAGCCAATTCAGAAGCAGAATGTCTTAGGTCGGGAAGATTATAAATTTCACTCTTTCCTAAGTTTTAGTTCCCAATCATCCATATTAATTTGGTTGTTCCACTGAACCGAAACTAGCAACTTCTCCAAAATCGATTCCATCTGGTTAGTGAGTTTTAGAGTCTTTGTCTCTGTCCACACCAGAGAAAAGGAGTGTTTGCTAGTTCGGCCAACTCTGTTACAAATTTGTCGATAATCCAAGAATCCACAAGCTCCAAACAGCAGAAATCCTGTTATTATGAATAAATCCAGGGTGAATCCCGCCAGGTGTTGTCCCCGCAGGACAAGACGGCTCTCCTGTGCCCAGACTTCTCGTCGAAAATTTCATCAATTGCATTGAGAGATTGGTTGACCAGATCCATAATTTGTAGGATGATGTGCAAAGAAAGGCTCCAAAAATATAGAAAAAGACAGGACAAAAACAGAGCAAACAGGGCAGGCATGGGCAGGGAGGGAGCAGAGGGAAAAAGCGAGCGCCTTCATCGAGAGCAAGAGAGAAAAGTCCATAAAAGTCCAAACCACCACAATGTACGTATATCCATCATTTAAAACAATTTATGGACTTATTTTTGTTGTATTTTGTGGTGTATGCTAAGCTGACAGCACCTGTAAATGTCGCGGGCCTATTAATGCGCATGCGTAAGTATGCTATTCTGACAGTGTATGCGCTGATCGGACAGACCCGGTTCACCAGTTAAAGCTAAGTGAGTAATTGGTCAGTTAGCAGAGAAACCTATAGGATTTGAAAAGCAACAATAGAAAGGGTTATTATTCCTTATGAATTGCTTTCATAAGGAACAAGCTGATTAGATTTCTATCAATCTGTCATATTCATCATTTGATCATGAATCAACTGTTTAGACAAGTCCGTCTGTTTTCCTTTTTTCTCCTTGTTGGAGTTTTTTTTCTAAGTAAAGTCTTTGATTCAGTTGCTAAGCAACCACTGCTCCATCTCTCCCCAGCTTTCACTCTCAGCATCCAGCATGTTCGTCTCAGAGGCAGAGAATAAAAACAAAAACATGTTTACTCTTTATATTAGGTACAAATTAGTCCTAATGTTCCCCCTGCATGGACAGGCTGCTGGTTTTAACGTTTTGGATCAATATCCTGCTAAACGACCCATTGTTGACTCATTTTTATTTTTTTGATTTGATTTTAATTTAAATCTTCCTTTAAAACAGTTCATGATGTTCCTGGACCTTTGGAAGAGAAACCAGCCCACAGCATGACAGATGCTTCGCCAAGCTGACCAGTTTTTCACTGAAACCTTCAATCTGAGACATTTTAGCAAAAAATAAATAAAATACAGCATAAAATCCACATATTTACATTTGTGAAGGTAGGACAGAAAATAATTTTTTTCATCTTCACTCAGCTCTCTTTTCAATAAAAACTGAAATTATTTAAAAAATGTGAATATGTCATATTATCTGTTGGAAAACATGAGCCAGATTTTTCTACATTTTAATGTTAAATTATTTTTTTGGTTTTTATGTCAGACATATCTTCCAGTTTAGAAGAACTGGCATCACCCTTTATAAAGAATTTCTTCAGTCATGGGAATATATATTTAGAACACAACCTTATAAAACAGCAGATTCCAAATTATGCTCCAAAATAAAAAAATAAAAATCTACATAAAAACAGTTTTTTGTGCATATGGACATTTTATATCAACTTTAAACATGTAAATACTTGTAAATTCAAACAATTTCTTGGTAAAATGTTGAGTAAATAAATAAATTCACACATTCTGAAGTAAAATTGCTAAAATTACATTTTTAATAAGGTATATGACGGAATATTGTTACATTTTCAAGATTTGTTTGGTTTAGTTAAATTAAAGAATATTTTGATTTCATTAAAAATATAACCTCAAAAACAGAAATTGAATGTTATAGTAATTTGAAATATCCAAGTTTCTTCAAACGGAAACTCATGCTGCTGGTTTTCTTCTGTATATTGTCAGAGAAAATCTGAAGAAGTTAATAGACTTATTTTCTACTATTTTATTTTAAAAGTATTTCATCCTAACTTTTATAAAACATTCAAGATTTTAATATCAAATTTGGTCAAGTTTGTATGCACAAACAATTTTAATTTGCTTTCCTGTGATAGCAGTAAATACATTAAATATAACTTTATATGTAAATGTTAGGCCAAATACATGGATTTATGATAAAATTACACGTTAAAACAAGTAAAATTTCAGTTGATTGCAGCTAACAGTTGAAAAGCTGCTCGACAAAAAGTGGGACTGTTCCTTTAAATGCTCGTCCTGATAACAAGTTTCAATAGATTATTACCTGAGCCTGCTTTCAACACTCTGGATGCCTCTTAACATGATAATACAAGGTCATTTTAACAACGTTTAACGGTTGAAAAGTAATTTCTCGTGTTCTTGACGCGCTCTGATTTAAAAACAATCAAACAAAAAAAACCATGCATACATTCTCCGCTCTTATTTTGAAGGATAACCCGCGAGTTTCAGGTCTCCTAGCAACTGGGCTGCGCTAGCTTGACGCGGCGGCGCTGTGGTCAGCCTGCAGCATCGGAGGAAAAATAACAGGCTAAACAGAGAGTAAACCCCTGATTGTGTTGTTTCCCTGGAAGATGGTGGCCAAACAGAGGATCCGGATGGCCAACGAGAAGCACAGCAAGAACATCACGCAGAGAGGAAACGTAGCCAAGACGCTGGTGAGCCGTTAGAGTGACAGCCAGACGCCAGCATGACTTACTAGCCCAGATAGGTGACGCTCAGCCGGTAGGAGGGGGATAATCATGTTAATTACAGCAGATGAGGAGTTTTATTTGTTCTATTAATGGATTCAGACTGTGTTATAACGTTGATGCTGCTTGCTACAGGTACATGCTGTTATAAAGCAGGGGCGCCTCTAGGGCTCTGAGGTACTGGGGGGCTTAGCCCACCTCAGAAATCTGTGGTGTCAGTTTAAAGTCATTTTATATTAAATTTATTTTATTGTATGTAAAGATTAAACAATCAGAATTTTGGACTTAAAATACTGTTCCTAAATTTCCTTTAAAACACTTTGTTTTTTTATACAAAATGTTTTATTTGATTAGCAACAATAGCCTTTTCTAAACAAAACAAAAACTACCTTCCTTTGTTTCTTTTTTCCTCCCTTCCTACTTTTCTTTCTTGTGTCCTTCATTGTGTTTTTTCCTTCCTACCTTCCTTCTTTCTTTCATTTATTCTTCCTTGTGTCCTTTGTTCCTTATTTGCTTGTATCCTTCATAGTGTCTTCCCTCCTTCTTTCCTTCCTTATGTCCTTTTTTATGTCCTTTTTTTCTTCTTTGCTTGTGTCCTTCATTGTGTCTTCCTTTCTTCATTCCTACCTTCCTTCCTTCCTTCCTTTCCTTTCTTCCTTCCTTCTGTCCTTTTTTCTTCTTTCTTTATGTCCTTCATTGTGCCTTTCTTCTTTCTTTTCTTCCTTTATTTTTTCCTTGTCCTACATTGTGTTTTCTTTCCTTCGTTTCTTCATTCTTATCTTTTTCTGTCTTTTTTGTTTCCTTCCTCCCCTTCTTCTATCTGTGCATCTTTTTCTCTTCCCTCCTTTGTTTACTATTTTTATTTTTCTGTGTCTCTCTCACCTTTTTTAACTGTTGCTACTATGAATAAATTCCTCCGTAGTAATTAAATACAGATTTTTTTTCTCATTTGGATTACAAAACTCTTTGAGTTTCTGCTTCTCTTCTGTTGTGTTAAAAATGTGACAACTCATCTGATGTCCTCCTCGTCTTCGTCTGTCCAGATCTCATGTTGTTCCATCTGTCAGACTCTTCATCTCCTCCTCTGCTCCTTTTATTCTTGCTCTTTTAAAATAAAATATAAAGAAACGAGAGCTGACTTTATTCAAATAATTAGCTCAGGAAAAGGGCAAATTTCATGGATCATCTTGGAGCTTCTTTCAGTTGTGTGTAAACCGGCATCTGAAGATGTTTTTGTTTTCCACCTACTCCCTCTCTTCCCCCAGCTTTGTTTACATCATCGCTGACTGACTAAAAGCTTCCCCCACAAACACGCAACAGGCTGATAGCCTCACGGTGACGCCGGTCCGTCGACGCACTCTGAGCCCACAGTGGGGAGGAAACGCAAACTCTGCACCGAGTCGCCACTTTTCAGTCCATAACCAGACGCTGGGTTAGCTTGGTGCAGTTTCACTGTTTCTGAGAACAGGAGCGGATTAGCAACGCTAAAGAAAACTACTTTATACTGTTATATCATCAAATTAGTTTAATGATTTGAAACCTGTAAGTGTGTCAAAAAAGTAAAAACAAAAGACAAACCTTTTTTTACATCATTGTATGCGTCAGAGTCAACGGCCGAGCCGGCCCAAGGTATGTAGGAGTTAAGCGGCTGCTTAAGGCCCCACACCAGCAGGGGACCCCAAGAGCACCAATGATTACATGATTAAAATGCTGAATAAGGAATAATACAAACTAAATACTAGTAAATATTAGAAAGAAATAATTTCTAGTTGGTTCTCAATACTTTAATCTCCTTCTGGTGTCGTACGGTGCTGTATGGGCAACGTCAAATATTATACCGTATTTAAATACCACTCTGCATTTCAAAATCCAAATCTAGTTTTTATTATTTAAGCAGAGGGAAAAATGGCCGATTTAGTTTCCAAGGTTATTTTTATTTCTTGAACAGGAACCACATTGTCAATAAAACTTTTGTGTTTTAGCAAAATATGTGGCAAAAAGTTTGAACATAAACTATGGAGTTTACAGATAAAAATCATAGTAACCGGGACTAAATAATAAACTATAAAGAAATGCTTTTCCTTTACAGAGGAATCAGTTTGGTGATGTCATATATGTGGCTGTACATGCTAGCGGTGACACCATGAAACCAAAATACTGTTAAATTGATTTTAAATAATTGCAGAAAACATTCCCACCACAGAAACAATGGTTTGGTTTAAAGCTGCAGAAGAGCTGAAACAAAATTAAAACAAAAATATTAAACTTCCATCATCATCTTTTGTGTGAAACTGATTCACTTTTACTTTGCAGCTTCATGCATTTGTTTTGTGTCAGTTGTGCTAATCTACACCGTGTGTGTGTGTGTGTGTGTGTGTGTGTGTGTGTGTGTGTGTGTGTGTGTGTGTGTGTGTGTGTGTGTGTGTGTGTGTTTCCCGTAGCGACCCCAAGAGGAGAAGTACCCAGTCGGCCCCTGGCTTCTCGCCCTCTTTGTATTCGTTGTTTGTGGATCAGGTAAACCCAGCAGGAGGGAAAAAATGATGTGTTGATTTGAATTTATTTTTATAAATGTAACAAAATCTGAAAAGTGTGGCATGCATCTCTATTCAACACTAACAAGTGGAAACAGCAACTTTTAAGACCTTTTTACCCATTCTTCATTGTAAGAGTAGCTGAATTAATCAATGTGTAAAGAGCACCAATGTTTTATTCTTGCTGCAGGCCTGGACTTTGACTAGGCCATTCTATCACATGAATATTTGTTAATTTAAAACTGTTCTCTTGTAGCTCGGTCTGTATTTAGTTCAGGTGGCTCTGACTTAGTTCAATGGTGAGAGGCTGCAGATTTTACTAACATTGTAAACTTCAACAATCAGGAGGTTTTTGTAACAGCTCATTTTCCAAAAGACCTTAACTTACTGACAAAAATGTTTGGGTGTTTTTATGATTTTTTTAAACACTTGGTCTGTTTTTAGAAACAATATAGACCTAAATGGAAGCATAAAAATGTGCAAAATGTGAATTTTGCATAATAGATCTTTAAACTTTCAATAGCCAACATTGAGTATAAGGTGGAAAATTTCTAAGGTTCTGGAAATGCCTGAACAAAACAGATGTGCAGCTCTTCAGCCCATGTTTTAGGACGTGTGTAGTGAGTGTCTAGTGTGTGGGAGTGTAAGAGTGACACATTTTCTCTTGGTGTTACTCTACAAACGTTGAGTTTCTAATGTCGGCCGTGGAAACGTCCTGACTTGTGCGTCTCTGGGCTGTCAGCTATATTCCAGATTATCCAGAGTATCCGTATGGGGATGTGACACAGGGGGCGGGCCGCGACCCCTGACCTCATGCCCTCACTGAGCCCGGCCAGCCACCGCCTGCACACTCACGCCCTCATCCCCCACAGAGCGACCTCTGACCCCCATCAGCGTTTCCAGTGTTGCAGTCTGTGGTGCAGACAGCTTTTCTATGGACAGTCTAAAACCATGCTGGCTGCAGAACGGCGTTCATTCGTCGCTTGGCTGTGTGTGTGTGTGTGTGTGTGTGTGTGTGTGTGTGTGTGTGTGTGTGTGTGTGTGTGTGTGTGTGTGTGTGTGAGCGCTGGCGGTGATGCTGCTGACTATGTGCCATAACTGTGTTAGTTTCTTCTGTACGAATGAAGAATGTAGATTTTTTTTTTGTTTTGTTTGTTTTTCAAATAAATGTGAAGCAATTGGAGCCGTCACTGTTTGTTCTGAAAACTGGGTCACTGTTGGTGCAACTTTGGTTAAAACTAAAGAGCAATAAGTCAAATTTACAGATACAGAATAAATGTATCTCAAGGTTTCTGCAGGTTTCATCAACTCAAATTTAAGTTTTTTTTTAAAGAGCATTGCAAATGAAATTTTAAACTTGTATCACGACAGAAATGTACTAAAGAAAATAGCATATTTTATTTACTAGAAATCTTAAGATGTTTCTTTTTACCTACATTTTTGGTTAACTTTCTTTAATGTTTTTTTTATATATATATATATTTATTTTTTGGTAGTAACTAGTTACTGTAGATGTGAGCAAACCAGGCGATGGTGATTGGTGCACCAGCATATTGTGGTTGATTTCTCCTGTGGTTTGAAGGTAGGAAACAGGTAAGGAAGGAGAACTAAAGGTCTGATGCGGTAGGAATAGCAGCTGGGAAGGAGGGTTGGTGGGAAGGTTGGTAGGAGAGTTCGGAGGAAGGTTGGAGGGAGATTTGGCAGGAGGGTTGGCATTGGAGCCCTACTTGTAACCGTACTTCTGCAGGCTGCACAGTGTGCAGTTGTTAGCACCAAGAAGGTCCTGGGTTCAAATCCCAGCCTGGAGTCTTTCTGCATGTTCTCTCCAACTTCCTCCTACAGTCCAAAAGCTGTCAGCTGACTGGTCTCTAAATTCTCCTTAGGTGTGGATGGATGATTGTTTTTGTCCTGGTTGCCCTGTCAACCGGGGTCAACCTTGGGTGACCTCTCCAGGGTTGACCCCGCCTCTCACCCGTTGGAGAAAGGAACCAGCAACTGTCATGACTCCCTAGGGGTAAACATGTACGATGGATGGAAACAGAAGTACCGTATTTTCTACCCTATAAGACTCACCGGATTATAAGGCGCGCCTTCAATGAATGGCCTATTTTTAAACTTTTTTCATATATAAGGCGCACCGCATTATAAGAATAGACGCTACAGTTATGGTTGCCATTAGTCTGGTATTGAACGGGACATGATTTGTTCCGTTCACTACAAATATGGATGTATAATAATAAAAAATTGGTCCCCGAGTCCTTTATATAGCATCTGCACTAGTCATTGTTTTGCTCATGGTTTTGATGTTGCGAAATTGTGCCCAACTGCTTTCTGGGTAACACAGACCAACCGACACGCTGCCGCCGCAGCGGGGCTGAACCCGTATTACACCAAGCACTGTAGCTAATATTAGCTGGTGTCTCACCCCAAATACAGTAAAGTAATATTCTAATCACAATATAAACGCAATAATATGTCCATCTTACTTGTGAAACGTTGTCTGTGGAGCCTCACATCATAGATCAGAACAACAACATCCCTCACAGTTGAAGCATCTTCTGCTGTTTTGATTGAGCAAAGTAGGAGGGACTACCGCTCCAAGATGGCCGCCGTTTTGCTGCTCCGGAGCAGCCAATGCGGGTCTGCTCTTATATTATGTCTATGATTACATAGACATGTCTATGGGTAGATAGGTCAGTCAAACTTTATTAACAAACCGGTTTTTTGACAACTATCCCAGCATGCACCATGCTTCTTTTTCTACAAACAAAAACAAGTCGGCAGCTGCTTACCATAGTTGCTACACCTGTTGTGGCTCAATATTGGTCCATATATAAGGCGCACCAGGTTATAAGGCGCAGTGTCGGCTTTTGAGGAAATTAAAGGTTTTTAGGTGCGTCTTATAGTGCGGGAAATACGTAGCAGCGTTTGAAGCTGAAAAGTACATAGCTGCAAAAAACCCTTTTAACTGAATTTTTCAGAAATTATTGGATGTCCCATTTATTTCAAGATGATGTAGACATAAAGCTGAATATTTTATAAACCACTGAATATGTCAATACCAAAAGAGGTAGCAGTCATGTCCTGAGTGAGCAGAATATGGTAAAAGTCGAATGGTTGAAATGGCACAAAGAGGAAGTAAAGTGGTGAAAAGTGTACAGAAAAAGGTGGCGAAACTTAAGAGACTAATGATTTCTAGCAACAATAACATGTTTCTATTGACACGTGGAAAAGCTCAACGCTTTCTGCTCGACTTGGTGGAGAGCTAACCTGGACATTCATTTAGGATAAATGATTAATATTGTGACAGTAAAATTACCATTTGAACCAGCTGGAAAAATTGCCAATTGAGTCCTGGGAAGAAAATTGAGTCAAATGTTTTTCATTTTAATTTATATATTCTTTGTAGTTTTGGCTACACTTATGGTCTGAGAGCGTTGTTCTTTCAGCAAATTACCTTTTTTAGAGTGGTGTCACTTAAAGACTACTTTTTAACTAAATTAGGGGAATAATTTCTGCCTTTGTTAAGATATGAATCAACATTTTTTTTAATTCAGTTTGGTTAACCAACTTCATGCAGAAGAATAAAAATCTCAACAAGAGCCTGTCAGGCACCATGAAGTAGGTCAAAAGATATTTTTAAGGGTTTTCAGAAGAAAAATGAAACTCATCTTGTTGACCGAGACAAAGACCCCGACCAGGTTTTTACTCTTAAGCAGGTTTATTGAAAGTTGTGAAGTGCAGCTGTCAAGTGCAATTGTAGGTATTTTGTTATCTCATCCGGTCTTTGAAGAAACATGCACAGATCATGAGCATACAACTGATACACAGAATGGAAAACAATAACATCTTCAGAGCCTGTTCCTTTGTTTTCTTCCTAAGTTTTCTTTTTCAGATCCAAGAGGGTTTCACTGTCAAAAAGAAAAGAAAAAATAAACTCCAAAAGGTGCAATACTTAACAAAAAGAGCAATGAGAAATGGAGCAGTCAGAGTTAATGTTGCAGTAAAAGAGTTGTACAACATTGTTGGTTGTTGCCAGTTAAATAACCTAACCCTCCTTCCAAAGTCCAGAAATTACAGCATTAAAGATGGCTGACACAGACTCCTCCGCACCAATCTGCGTGACCTAGATAGCATCTGTTCTTCCTTCCTCTTCCTTTTTTACATCCTACTTACACTATACAGAAATGTACATCTGCCCGTTGAACCTTTACCAAAAGAAAGAAAAATGCAGCTTAGCCCAGAGTGTCGATGGAGGCTGAAGAAGCGACAGTGAGCTTCACGGAGGGCAAAATGACGAGCCTGAAAGGGAAATACTGAAAATAGATTTATCATCATCATCATCTTCACCGTAAGAAACCAGGTTTTTGTTCAACCCACAGTTTGAGTAACATCATCATTGCTGCCGAGTGTTTAAAATACCCTCCTCCCCCATTCCAGATGGGGACTTTGACGTGATAATAACAATAATATTAATAATAATGGCTCACGATCTTTTTCTGAGAAGAACTTCTTCGCCTTGGTAAAGAAACGCTTTTTATTTACATCATTCAGCAAAACAACGACAACCAGAACCACCAGAACCGCCTGCTGCTGCCGCCGTCAGCGTCAAAGCCGGACACAGGCACAGTGATCTCGTTTTGATGACAGCGTAACGCCGTTTCTTCATGGTAGCACATTCTTGTTGATGACCGAGGGTTATTTGGCAAACGTGTGATGATTCCTGGCCGCCTCACACACACAGCATAGGAAGATTGTCCACTGCGCTCGCGCTCTCGTCCCGCTGGATGCTTCCTTCAGAGATAAATATGTGCAAATTCTCGTCTTGACAGCGTCGACCTCCGGCTGAGGAAGGCAAACTGCGGCGCCGCGGCCGCTGAAACGCGAGAGGTCGCTCAGTTTGAGTGGTCGGGCTACGCCGAGGGGCCGGCGCTGTGCGAGGCGGGCTGGGCCAGGCCTGCGGCGGCGCCGGGCGGTCCAGAGGGCGCGGCGGCGGCCTGCGGGGCGGGAGGCGAGCCGGTCTGGACCTGGGCCTGGAACTGGGCCATCTGCTCCGGGCTGGCCAGCGTCTTCAGCAGCGTGTTCTCCTGCTCCAGCTGCGAGTTTCGCTCGATCAGCTCCTTGATCTGCTCCTTCAGGACCTCCACCTCCTCGCGCACGGCGTACATCAGGTGGCTCTTCACCAGGTCCTGCAGACACACACACAGTCAGTGACACAGGTTTCTGACCCATCATCGATCCTTAAAAACACCTGACCATCCCATCTGTTAAGTTGGAACCAGACGTGGGCCGGGCCAACAATCAAACCTCTCTAACGGGAGGAAAAAGTGGTCAGCGGTCGAGTTTAGACTTTTGCTGAGGCCGATGAGATCAGAGGACAAGATCATCTTCACAAGTAAGTATCAGCCGATCGCTGATCTCCAAAAGTTAAAGGAAACTGACGCCGATAAATCAGTGCTAATTAGAGACCAGTGTACTCTTTAACCCAAGAGTCTCCTTGGTGAAACGGTTGGAAACACAATGAGACTGTCGGATTCTTCATAAAAATCAACCAAAAAAAAACCTGGTGTCTTCAGTCAGAGGTGTCTTAAAATTCACTGCAATACAGACTGCTGCAAGAGATCTTTGCTGCCAATAGCCATCGCTGTCTACAATATCGCTCTAATTAAAGGAGTTTAATTAAATTATAATCGAATTTCCGATCTGCACGCCAACAACTTCAGCAAATAAAAGTGACACGGATAAACGGTTGAAAACATGTTGACACTTAATTAGGATAAAACACAGTTTTATTTTTATTGTATTTTTAATGTTTGGCTGTTTTAAGGTTGGATAATTGGTTTTAGGTATTTGAAATGTCTTCCAATGGCCATATTTTTATGTTTCCTGTCGACGTTTTTCAGGATTAGAAAGTTTTCTGGTGTTTTTACCAAACGGATAAATATCTGAGTAAAATGAGGCTTCAGCAACTTTTCTGTCTGAATTAATAAATTCCAACAACTGGATGAAACCAGTGGAACATTTTGTCCTAAACTATGTGCAAAACTTTTTATGCTTCTTATAGTTATATTTATAAATATAACTATATTTAACACTTTGGATGGAGTAGCTCATCAGCAAATAAGCAAATTCCCCCTGGGGGTCAATAAAGTATATTATGTTCTAAACTGAAGGCCTGTGGGCCAAATCTGGTCCACAAGGAGTTTTTATGTGGCCCTCTAGACTCTAAAGAGCCTTAAAATATTTATTTTAGTCACTCAAATTACAGATGCGGTTTCATCTGTATATAGCAAAACTACATTATCATGAAGGGATGCTGAATATTTAATGTTACTATTAATATTTCAAGAATTTGTTGATGGGTAATTTATTAGTGCCTTCAGCAATAACCAGCCCTTTGAGAATATTCATGATGTTGATCTAAACATGCATCGGGAACTTATAAAATTTAGTTTGAAATAAAGATTAGGGCTGGGATCTGTATTAATCAGATTAATAGTGATAAAATAATCGTCAACTAATTTATCATAAACTGGAGAACAGACTCAGAAGTAGGTCACTTACTGAACTAACAATCAGATCAATAATTAACTGTTCAAAGAATATTAAAAATAAAAAACCTGTCAATATGTTCTTCCAGAAACTCTTCAAGCAGCCTAGTTTTGGTTTCATCTGGTTCAGCTCTTTAAAAATATCCTATTAATTATGTTTTGATCCAATTATTGGAAGTAAATTTAGCTGCAGATTCAATCTTTGCTACAAATGATCAAGTTTTCAGTAAAAGAGTGCTGCATTGTTGCATTTTAGGCAATAAAATGTTTATGTTCATATTTTAAAAAGGAATTGGTTTCACACTTGCATAGTTTACTGCATGTTTAATATTGGATTAAAAAGACTTCAGTAGTTCAAAGAATTTTATCGGATACATTTTTTTTATCCGATTAATTGATTAATCAGCATAAAATTGTTAGTTGCAGCGTAAATAAAATGTAAGGTAAATAAAAGTGTTTAATTTTGTAAACATGTCTATGCAGTGTTTTTACTAACGGGGGAGATGAAGCAGAATTGTTGCAAACTACACCAAGGTGAACGGTTTGTGTCCAGGATGTGTGTGGTCTGCAGAGATATCATCATCGACTATGTTTAGCTTTGTCAATGTATTCCTTTTTTAGTCTTTAGTGTCATAAACCTGCAGATTTTCTGCTTATTTCTAAACACTTTTGGTGCCTCTTTATGTAGGAACAAAAACAACCGATAAATCTATGAGTGTAATTTCCTTTACATGAGAATGTAATTAATTCAATTATCATTTCACTCAAGTGGAAACCAAAAATATATTTTCCCTCTCAAACATCAGGAAGGTTTAAAGAGTCTCTGTGGATTGTAAAGGCTGTTAATCGCTGGTTCAAGCCCCAAATTAATTGTTAAGTTAGTGAACAACTGCACAGTTTCTTAGAGTAAAAATTATCAAACATAATTAAAAACACTAAATGGACCCTGGTACATAAGAATCTATTACTGTGGCTTCAAGTAGTCGATGCGCAAAATATTGGTTCAATATCAACACATCATTTAATGCCATAGAAACGGGTTTTTGTTCTACAGGAAGTTGTGAAGGTTTCATCATCTTCTTAGTTTTCTAAATCTGAGCTTTTCTTCAATAGTGTCATTTCTGCAGTGAATGAGTTTCTGAAACAGCGGATATCCGGCCGCCTCTGGACAAACATGTTTCAGTGAATTAAGGTGAAAACACAACACAAGGTGTGTTTTTGTCCTGCATAACATTCCTGGAATGTATCCGCCTGCTTTAGAAATGTTTATATAAGGTGATGATGTGGCAGCAGAAACAGTAAATAAGTGAACAATGTGATGCCACTGGGGGAAAAAAATGGAATTTTAAACTAAATTAATTAAACTAATCAATTACTGTAAATTAAACAGGTGTGCTTTAAAACACAGTTCTTAATTTCTAAAAACTCATATTTAATCCGTTTAATGGAGGATAATTTGGTAGCGTCAGCTTTTGTTCCTGACCTGAATCTAGAATGGTTAATGTGCCAAAGCAAAACAAAATGAGAAGCAAAAACTGGAATGAACTGGACTGGATATAGATGCTGTGAATATGATTCATATAAAAAATAAGCCATTAAACATACATTTTTGTCTAGTAAAATATACATATTCACATTTTATACATTCATATTCACTTAACTTCATATGACTTTGATGTCTATTTTAAATTATGTTTAGCTTTGTCAATCTAAATGATTTTAAAAATGTCACTAATAAGTTGAAAAGGATGTGAATGTCTGATCCTTTGTTCCTTATTTGACATAATCCATAAAAAAAAAACCTGAGAAAAACCAGCAAAGATGAGGAAGAATATTGCTTGGCTGCCAACTCTGACTCCGCCCACATGTCGGCGCATTCAGCCAATCAGAAGGCGAGATATTTATACCAAGGCGTGAGTCTTCCAATTTGCCTAGCAACAGCTCTGACAACGGAGATGGCGAAACGGAAAACAAACCGCAATTTCGCTTTACAGAGCATTTAAAAAATGATTACCTTAAATTTAATTAATTAAAAACAATAATGAGATTACGCTACATTAAAAACACTGAAACGGAATAAGAATAAACATTTTCTTTTTCGTTATTATTGAAATTACAACTGGATTTAGTTATGGTTTGTAGCAGAATATTGAATTTAATTTTACGCAGTAGAACAGACGTGGGATTAAGGATGAAAACTGACCATTGCTTGTTCAATCTTGTTGTCGATGGCCACCACGCTGGCTCCGGACGAGCTGCAAGACAAAAAGGAGAAAAACACTGAAATAAATGCAACATTTCCAGCCGCGTCGCGCTGCGGTGAGGAAAGAAAAGACGGGAGACGCCGCTCTGCTTTTCTCCTCCGCTGTACAGAATGCGGGTCGGAACCAGGAAGCGTCTGGAAATTTCTCTAAACCCCATAAAGCCCTTTTTTTTTTTTTACCTGCTGTCCAGCTTCAGCTGAGCGCCGTCTGCGCTCAGCAGCGACGACAGAAACGAGATGGAGAAATTTCTCAGCTGGCAAACGCCTAAGTCCATCGCCACGGTGTAGCACGACGCGTTCATCCTGCTGCGGGTTGACAGACTCAAACAGCCCGGAGTCCAGCCGCCTCGCCTCGCCTCGGACCGGCGCCTCCACCGCCAGCGGCCCGGGAGAGAAGCGCTGAAGTCCCGCACACAGCCTGAGCCCCGCAGCGGTACGGACTGCAGTCCAAGGTCAGCTCATCTCAGCGGCACACAAAAGGACTGCGGGTCTCCACGATCCCGCATAATTTATCCCGCGACGGAGCGGGGAGCTGGCTGCGGATTGGTGGAGGCGGAGGCTGTTTTGAATAATTCTGCGTGAAAACTCCCGCAGAGGAGGAGGAAGAGGAGGCGGAACTACCTTCAGCGGTCAGGAACTGGACCGGGACAAAACCGCTGCAAGGACAACCATCCCTGCTGTGTCTGACCCTGAGGACGCGTCAGGACTCTGGGTGCTTCAGTGCCGCCATTGTTTAGGATTTTTAAAACGCAGGGCCGGATTTACAAACGCGTGGGCCCCTGGGCTGGAAGACATTTTGGCCCCCTATTCACCAAAACAGTATTTTACTTTATTACAAGAATCACTGGGACAATTTATAGTCCAGCAAATTCATAACACAAATACGACTAGCGCTGTTGTAAGCAATTATTCTCACAATTAATCAACTAAAAAAAAAACTTTATTTATACTGCCATAACAGCAGTGGTATTATCGGATATCAACATTGGCACAAATTTTCATATTTGTGCATCCCTAACATTTACTTTGCTGTAGTTTAGATAATTAATCTGACAATAATGGCTCACTTTTAAACATGGACAAAATATGTACAAAAATCTGGCATCCCACCAGTCAATTTAGGAAAGCTTATTTACCCCCCAAAAACTAGAAAAACCTGGACCATAACTCAAAGAAATCTGAACTTAAAACCGGACGCTATGGCTGATGGCACTTATCTTTCGCCAACAACTCATAGGCGGAAGTCAGAGTGTTACGCAACACAAATAATCACCAAATAGTAAAATATATTTTAATGAAGCTTCGAGGCAGATTATTTGCCTCAAGGAATTTCAATAATCAAGGTACTCGAATCAGATGAGGAATCATTACAGACTTGGATATTTGTACAAGTTCCAAAGGATTCAAGTTATACATAATTAGCAAAGGATTCAGCAACACAGGAAATTGTCAGAAATGGACTAAAAATATCTTGAGAAACAAAAAATGCACACACTCAAGATCTAAGGTCACTTAGATCTTGTTGTTGTGGAGCAAATTTTGTGTTCATTTTATAGAAATTTAGAATGAAATGAAATGACTGGCCATGACACTTTTATAAGGAGCAAACTACTTATGCGACTGATTAGTTGGACAAAAAGGCTAGTAGCTTTAAAACAGCATCTATCAGCTGTAAATTAATTTAGTACAAACACAGATTAGCGTGGCCAAATGCAGACCATTACAGTATTGAAATATTTCTAATATCAAACATTTAGTGCTAGAGTAGTAACATTTCTACATCTCATACAACTTTACTGCTCTATTGCAGGTTATTGTTTAAACTATGCAAACATGCAGATTGTTTAGGGGTCAAAAAATATAATTAGCATAAACTTTTATAAACTTTATAGACCATTAGCTTTATCCTTCAGAACCGACAAATCTGTATTCGGTTATGTACCGGAGATAAAATATGAATTTATAACCTTTCACTTTACATTAAACATCCTGAATTGTCCCACTTCTGTTTTGGAAGATTCTGGACACTTTATTACTACATGTAAAAGAAGATTGTTTTGTACATCTTAGGAACATATGTGAACAGATTTGTAATCTTGTTTCACAGCAGTAAAAATGGGAAAATAACTGTTTTACAGAGGAAGAAGAAATGGAGTGATTCAATGTGATGATATGCATACACTTCCCCCATGTGGCCATTTACGGTACTTCACATGATGCTTTACACTTTAACGGTTAAAAACAATTATAATTATTTACATAAAATACAAGGAAACAAAAACAAAATTGATGGGAAACTCAAATATCATGCTATCCTTATTTCTCCAGGTGGAATATTTTTCTTTAAGGAGGATTCAATGTGGTCAAACTGACTCAAACAACACACCCTAAAAGTGAACACACAGTTTCACAGATGGGAGGATTTTGGTGAAAACTAATTTATCAGCTCAAATTTTGACCTCAGAAATTCACTCCATGACAAAAACATTCACTCTCCCACATTCATCCTTAAAACTGATGAAATTTGATAACATTAATATTCACGCAATTCACAGTAAATTTCCCACAGAGGTCACTGTAAAAGTCACAAGTAGCACTGATCTTGAATCTGCCCCCCCCAAAAAAAAATCTTTTTATACTTAAAAAAACACGACAGTTTGTCAAATATTAAACTTGCAGAAAAATTGAGGATGCTGCTCAAAAAGTTTAAAATATTTGAACTTGTTTAATTTCTCTACGTCTACAAACAAGTTATGATTTTGCACATTTACTCTTCATATTAATTACTGCATTATTTCATAATCGACATTTAAAAAAAAAACTAAAGTGCAAAAAGGAAAATTTAATCCCAATAAATCCAAAGAGATACTTGTTTTTTTTATTTAATTAGAGGTTCTAGAACGGTGCATCAATTATGATTTTGAAATTCTCTTTGCTTTTGTTTGCATGCAATTGACACCATTAATGCAAATTGTCTCACTTTGGAAATTTTATAAAGACGTGCAATTTACATCAGTAATCTCAACTTTTCCACATATCTAACATATCTGTCTTAACGGCTTCTGTACTTCCTTCTTTTCTTACCAATCACTGCATCTCGGCTGAATTTCAACCAATCCTCTTTGCCTCCTTCTAATTTCACTTCCCGTTTGTACCTTAAATGGTAAATTGTCCTTTTTTAGTTGCCATTTTGAGATGTTTTATAGGATGTGCTTAAATTGTGTAAATAGTTCATGTTATTCTGTTTTTACTCATTTTTTAAATAACATTTTGCACATCCGTTTTTCTGTACTGCATTCAAAATAGTTCTAAAAACTGCTCTGTATTTTCTGTTAGATTGTTAATCTTATTTCTTCACATCTTTTCAACTCTTTACAAAACTTTTTGTGTGAAACTTTATACATACTGCTGCAGTTTTAAGAAGGCAATTTTATTTGTACTTTAAATATTGTCTATTAAAATTGTGTTTGGAGAGTTTATATGCAGCAATTTCAACCTCAGGGTTTCCCCCATGTATTATAAGCCTGGCGGGCCACCAGGCTTTTCTTGTGCCCCCACCAGGCAAATCATTACCTTTTTTTTTTTATTTAAGTTTTTTTAAAATGCTTGCGTTTTTTAAGACTTTATAGTTGGTGTTCAGGTATTAATCTTACAATCTTTCAATAACACATAATTATCAAGTGATATTTTAAAATTTCCTGTCAACCTTAAACATTTAACTCAAAAATACGACGGGTCGCAGGATGAATGACTGGCCTGTCCAACCACTGGGCTTAGCAAGTTTTCTGGGGTAAACCTTGAACATTTTTGTAACACCACATTTAAGCTTAAAAACTTAAACTTTGATCACGTTTTGAAAAATATGCCACAAAAGCAGCAATCGTAGGCTGCAACAATCTAAAAAACACCAGCATCGCAACATCCTGGAGGGACTGACAGGGTGTGGTGGTAGAAAAAGAAACTTTAGGGCATTTACTACTTTAAAAAGTGAGTCTCATGCAGATTTATGCTGCACCGACACAAAGTCGGCTTCAAAGAAATCCTCTGCTCTCTTCTGATCCTCAAACACCTCAGGACTCTCTGTACCAGGAGCCCAGACGCTTAAATAAGGAACACTAAGCCGCCATGATCTCTTCCGGTTTGGTCTTTGACTGGAAGGCGGTTTAGCCACTTATCCACACCCAAATAGCCTGCACACCTGAAGCTCTTAAACGAGTCGACTCCAAGAATAGATCCTAAGACTGGATGTCTTTCAAAACACGTTTGTTCAGATCGATAAACATTCTTTCAACTCTGAAATAGCTGAGTTTGAGTTTAGGAAAGTTACACAACTTTTCCATCATTCCTCATCACTAATAAAATCCACTCTGTGGGTTTGAACTGGTGTTTTAAACTGGTTGAAGATGTTACTGGTCACACCTGAAATATTAAATCATGCCAAATATTGCATCCAAACATTTCTCTGAGGATGCGATTGGCACACAGTGATATTCTGCAGCTCTAAATCACTGGATAAAGACTTTTTACTGACATCACTTAGAGAGGGAGATATGGACTTAAAGTTTTATCACAATATTTTGTGATAATGATGAACTATGCATCACCTCTTTTTTAGGGTGGATGTGACCTTTTGTCACAGCAATAAGAGCCACACAAACACTGCTCTTGAAAAACATTCATCTTTTCTAAAGCGATTCTTTAGGATGCCAGTAAAATAAAAAAGTTTGTTTTGTATCACTAAACTCCACACAGCAACTGTATTTAATCAAAATTTAAAATTATTGGCATTTACTGATGCTTTCATTGAACGAACTGTTTTGGATTTTTTTTTTTATTTGAATTTATCATGGGAAAAAAACCCAGATTCAGAATAATAATTGAGCCAAAACTTTATAAAATTGTATTATAAATGCAAAATGTATACGCCTTTATCTGTAGATATGTTTTAAACAAAACTCCTCAAGTAGCAGATTTAGCTGAACTTGGTTCACTAGAGAAAAGCTATATTATAGGATTCTGGGCTTTTCTATTTTAAAAAAGGAAAATATTTATTATTTGCCTCTTTTGAGGTATTTCCGATATTGTATTATAAAACAAGCTTAGATGTTAATAATTGATACATTATTCAATTAGCTGCAGCCACGATAGTGATATTATTTATTCACTTGGGTTTATTGTGTCAGGTTATTTCAGCTACATCAGGGAGGAAAATTAGTTTTTTATCATGTTTATCTCAGTTTAACATCAGTCAGTCTGGGAGACAGTTTATCTTATCTTTAGTTGTGCGTCTTATAAAATGGAGATAAAAAACAGGAGCATGGAAGCAAAAGGAGGAAAAAGAGTTCAACGGTGTTTAAAATGAGCAGAACAAAGTAAAATCTGGTCGTCACCTGGGGCTAGAAAAGATTTTATTATGCCAAAAAGACGCATTAAGGATTAGTTTTACTCATCCCCACCCGGTTTATTAACATATGATTCAAAGTTCAGATAATCCAGCATTGACTGAACCTTTAAAGGCTGAAGAGAGGATATCATAAAACCAGCGGCAGCAGCTACAGCAGCCCCTGACCCCTGACCCCTGACCTGCCTCTCCTTTACCTCTTGAGGTGCTGCTCCAGCTCCCAGAACAGAAGCTTCACCGCCATCTTGTCATGGCCCTGCAGCCGGATCCCCTGCACCCTCATTGAAACGTCTCGCAGCGCCAACATCTGGATCCTCTCCACAGAAACAAGCGAAGAGGCTCAGTTTGGCCGGAGAACCGGGTCACGGCGGCGCACGCATCGGCCGGCGCAGCCGCGTCCTGAGTCAAACGAGCGATTCTGATGATCCGGTAAACATGCCTCTCCTCTGTGGCTGCTGAGTGGAGTGAACTAAGTGATGCTGCTGTGCAGGAGGTGACGCGCGGTCATGTGACGCGAGGCGTTACGTAAACCTTCAACCCAGATTAGCGTTTGGGCCGGTGATCTCCCTGCTGTGGCACCAAGAACGTGTCAGACGGAGACGTTCTGTGAGTAAACAGGAACACATCAGCAACTTTTACGCTATGCTGGTAGGAGTTCATGCTTCACAAAGTCTCAAATACTTTGAGCAAAGGCTCTGACTGCAGGACAGGAAGGCCCAAAGCAACACAGTTCAGTTTTAAAAATGATTTCTGGTGTTTCTCGTTACCCTGTCAGTAAAATTAAAGATGCACACACCCACTATATTCCACTAAACCGATATCTGATAGAGAAAAATAGTTCTTAATTAACTTAAAACTTTTATTAATGGACATTAATGCTCTGAAAAATTTAAATATTACTTATTTGTTTCTTTTATGGTATTTGATATTGTATTAAAAAGCACAAACCAATCATGCTCAGATAAACTCCCTTCCTGTTCAAATGAAATGCTTAAACTTTAGCAAACAGAAATAATTCTGGTGATTCTGACCGACGTAAAACAAGAAAAGTTTAGTCTGATTTCATTTCAAACAGCGAGGACAACTGTAAATGTTTCGACATTTCAGATTTTAGATTGAACTTTATCACTTTATCACAAAGAGTGCAGTTTGACCGTCGAGCTTTTTCCAAACTGAATGAAACGCTTCATTGAATGAAAGTATTTTCACTCGTGTGTCAGAAGGTCGCTGCGACGCGCCTTCATGCCTCAGCTAGCGGGAAACACAACATGCACTCAGAGGGCTTCTGCTGGCTTAGCGTCAGGCAGACAAAGAACCAACAGATCGGAGCGCGGCGGGATTTTCCTTGTCCCAACAGACATCATGTACTTGAGTGGATCAGGGAAGAGCAGCGCTTCTGGGCAAGATCCGATGGTCACATGACGCGACTTTAACACTTTCTAATGCCAGAAACTAAACTCCACCCACCTGAAAATATCCACCCAGCATACCCTTACTGAAAAAAACACTTGTTTTGTTCACCTGGTTGAATTTGACATCCAGATCTCAGGACGACTCAGTGGAGGTTTCAAGTACAACATCCATTTCTGAGCAACACAGGAAAGAACAATTTCATTCCAAGATGACAAATCAATGAGAATAGATTCAAAGGGAAATTATACTGTTTTTGAAACTTAAAATAAATCTGAAAAGTGTGGCATCCAAATGCATTTATCTGTGCCAGAGTAAGTTCACATTTCACTGTTTTTAGGCTGATTTGCACATTTTTGCCCATTTTCCTTAGAAAGCAGCTCAAGTTCTGTCAGTCTGGATAGATGTAGAGTTTCTGGGAGCATTAATTCATGTCTGGACTTTGACTGGGTCATTTTAATATGTGAATATGTTTTCTAAAGCATGCCAGTGAAGTTCTGGCTGTGTGCTTAAGGCTGTTTTCCTCCACCCAGGTCTAATCTTCTGCAGCTTCTAAGAGGGTTTCTCAGTTTTAACTCCATGCATCTCAATCAACTCTGAACAAGAATAGCAGACTCAAGCTGCTCCTTTTCTGGACTATCTGCTTCTCAATACCGGATCGAACGACAATGAGATGATCAAGGCTTGAGTTTTTCAGCCAACCCCACTTTAAAACTTTTCCAAAACTTTTCCCCTCATTTCATTCAATTTTAAATTGTGAATCGTTTTGGTAAATTCTCAATACTGGGGGTGTAAAGTGAGAACATTTAATTGTTGAAGGAGAAGGAATATCTTTAAGTTCTCCATGTCAGACATTAAATAATCAGACTGTAAAAATTATCTTAGAAAATATATGTTTCCCTTTACTCCTCTTTCACTCGTATCATTTCATATTAATCTGGTCAGACTAATGCAGAAATAAAATCCAACTTTCCACCAGAATCCTATAAAAAGAAGATCGATCAAAGCAGACAACAGGTTTGCCTGATTTTAGGCCTTGAGACAAGCAGAAATTATCATAAAAACCTTGATCATAGTTCAATTAAGGTGCAGTTTGAGTACATATGTGAACACCAAGTGGACCGAAGACCAACCAAACTACAGCACAGGGCTTTCTAGGTAAATACAGCCAAAGCAAATGAGCGAATCGAACACTAGTGGGGCAAAAGAGAAATCCTACAGCCACTAAAATCTGATGCTACTCCATTTTCGCTCACATTTTGTTTAGAAGAAAATTGCACTCATGTCTTCGAAGGTTTTCATATTGCTTCCTTCAGTGGTTCTTGGTGCAGCGCCACCAAAGGCGAAGGGTGGAAACCATTTTTTCAATTAGTTTGGATCGTTTGACACAATGCAGTGTGAAAGCAAACTGCTCCAGCTGAAAAATGTAATAAATGTTGCAACTTTGGTCCCCAATCAAACCAAGTCACCCAGAGTATCAGGTGTGAAAACACCTTAAATATCACCATAACAGCAGAAGCACGTCAAGCAGATTTAGGTAAACTCACCAAAACCTCCAGGTAATATAGAAGTTAAGCCAGTGGCTCATACTGGTTGGTACTGGTTGCATACCTTTAGTTCCAGCTCTGAATTCTGAATCTACCATTACTTAGATGACAAAGTGTTGACTGTGGGTTACTGCCGTGTCTTTGAAGGAGGCCGTTTTGCTGCGTTTCCAGAAAGAAGTGGGCTCTATAACATTGATAAAAGGGGACCTGACGTGTCAGAGCCATGAATAAAAGAAGGCCCATTGAGCCGGAGAGGCTTTTGGCTGAGCTGTAGTTTGATAAAGGAGAGCACAGATGTTACCAGCAAGTGCTGGCTGTGGTTTTCCCATAGTCACACCCTGACTGTGGAGATTTCCACAGAGCTACTCTGAGTCAGAGAGGCAGGGAGGAATGATGAGTGGCCAATCTGGCCTCCATACGTAGGAGAGGGGAGTGCTTTTGAAGCATTTGGGCTGACGGCAGCAAATCCTCACTGACTTACACACACAGGTGTGAAAGGCCCTGATTCATCGCCTTGACATTACAGTCTCAATAAAACTTTATAAACATGTAGAAATGAGTGTTTCTGCAGGTTTAAGACTTTAAGACCATTATGAATGAAATTCAAGACCTGTATTGCAACAGAAATGTACAAAACAATTAACATTGACTCCCATCCTGGCAGGTTTTATGTGCAGAATGAACCTAGCAATGTAAGCAACAGAAGTGATCCAACGCTAAAGATGAAAGTCGACCAGTTAACTGGCAAAAAAATGTGTGTTTGAACCAAAATAGACAAAAAAAAACTCAAGTTAGCTAGCATTTTTTTCTTTTACGCTACCCGGCTAGCTTTCCCTTTCGGCTACCCGGCTAGCTTTCCCTTTCGGCTACCCAGGTTTTTTTTAAGCTAGCTCATCGTTTTCCTCCCTCACAACCAATGCCTTCTAATATACCATTTCCAGTTAGCAAGGGTATATTAGCAGCTAGTTACCAGACATAGACGCTCCAAAGCAGCATTCAGCTTATAACCACCACAAATCAGAAAACTGCAAAATAGCACTGAGTTCCCTTGCATCTAGACTAATGACCCACCTGTTTAGAGTTGCTTTTGAACCATAATAAATGGGTTCAACAATGAGACATTGTTGGTCAATGTCTCTTATTTTAAATGAGACATTGACCAACATATTTTATGTGCAATGATGATGGCACTCATAAAAATGCAATATTTGCTTCTGGTTTTCTCAATTGTTGGTGGTTCTAAGACTTTGTGTTTATATGATGTAAAGCATATTGGATTGTTGCTGAAATGTGCCATAGAAATAAACTTGATTGAGGGGGAAAAAGGCTACATAACACAAGATTAAATAGTCCTGGCACCACAAAATTTAAAACCTGTGATATAACGTATTTAAGGACAGCTTAACTTTTTAAAAGTGAAACCAAGACATGTCAAGGCCTTAATTTTAGAAAGAATTTATTATATTTTAAGACTTGCAAACTCCCTGAGAAAATGAACATGCTCGTCATCTATCCTGCGTCTTAGTCTCCTTACGTTTTTCCTGCATCGTTTATTGAGGAGCCAGAGAAAATGGCCGCCACCTGTTTCAGAAGACCAACAGGGGAAACTCCAGTTGCAGAGGTTTTGATGTGAGCACTAGGTTTAAATAATGTGAGGTGAAACTTGGCATTAACAGGATTAGAAGACAAAGACGTTCCAGCTCAGTCAGTGCATGGCAGAAATAATGCTAACGGCAGCAATAAGACGACAAGAGGGCCTGCAGGGAGACAGCGGAGGGCCACATCTTGCTACTAAATCAATCATCAAATCCTGGCAGTTGCTCTGCTTTTCGTTTAACTGCTCGCAATCTGCATGCAACATGTTAATCTAAGTGGATAAAAAATATATTTTTAGCAACATTTTCAGGAAAAATATACAATACTGGAGCATTTCTCCATTATGCAATTGATATCTTAAAAATGAGGATTAACTTAAAAAAAAATTTACAATCATATTTAATTTGTACTCATTTTTTCCCCCAACGAAAATGAAAACCATAAAAATATGACAAAGATTTGTACTTAAAAACACCATCAACTTATGCGAAGACCGACAAATTTTCAATAAATATGTCAACTATAACCTTTCAATATTGATTATTGGCTTTGATTCAAACTTTTTGCACTGAGGGCTAAAATCCCCAAGTTGGAAGTCCTCAGGGGCCAAAATTTGTTTGTTCTTGCCATTAAAAAAACATTAAAATGATAATATTGTAAATTCATCTTTATCTGCACAAAAATACATTTAACAAGTTTTATCTTTTTTTTTTTATTTTTTTTTTTACCAAAACCAAAATTATGAAATTTGCCTTAATGTTTACATTTACGTAGCTTTTTGATCCAATTATTTTCAAAGTCGCAGGATGTTTGTCTTATGACTTCATGCTAATGAAAAAAATATATATTTGTGTTGTAAATTTTCCACAAAAGACATAAACTTACCATGGGAATCCGACCCTAAAATACATTTAAAAAGTCTCTCATCTGCATCGGATACATATTCCAGAACGACAAATTTGCACCATTTTTCAACTGCAGTCAGGGGCCACACAAACTCATTCCAAGGGTCACAAATGGCCCCTGGGCCACACTTCGGAAACCCCTGGTTTAGTTAATGCCTTTTTATTTGAGCTGCAGTCTCAAAGGAAACAGAGCCGGAGTAAAGAGCAGAGAGAGAAGGAGGAAGTTTGAGCCATTGATCATGTTTTCATTTCCACCGTGTTCATTTTTTAAAATAAAATTAACAGAGGCTTCTTCAGATGTGCATTTATACAGACTGCTACAGGAGGCAATCCCTCCCCACAGTCATCAATATCTACCGCTAATTTAAAAAACAAACTTGGATAACATGAGTGAAAAAAACATCTTCCAAAAACAAAACAAAAATCAACTCCCCAGTGATGTTCTGCTTGCAATACCTTTGATTATCTTTGATTTATTGTCTTATTTGCATTTCCATTAGCCGTTTGAGGTGGGGAAGGTTCACCAAATCAATATGTGAAACCATTAAGGGAGAGATGATTGGCCCAGTTTCCTGAATCCATGTCAGATTACAGGTGAAGACAGAGCAGTGAGCGGATTAACCACAGATCCACGTCAGCAGGACTAAATCTGGTAAAAAACAGGACCATCACGGGTATGGACTAGTAAAAAACATTAACACACCGATACATGTTGCCATGGTGATGCATTCAACAAAAACTGACGCTAAATCTACTTCAAACTGGAAGGAAAACATGATTAAGACCTGAGAGGGACCAGGCCTAGTGCACAGCGCCATCTTCTGGCCAGCCACAATTTTACACATCATTTCTATTTAACTTCTAAAAAAATGTACTTTTTTTGATTTCCAAACAGTGAGAAAAGCAGGAGTTAAATAACTTTTACTGCACCAATTTGCTTCATACTGGTGGACTTCCATTAAACTCAATCCCCACTTAAAGCAGCATTAAAACGTGACCAAGAATAGTAAATACATCGAGGGCATCTCAGTCGTTTAGTCGAGTTTTCATACATTATTAAAACAACCTCTGCAACAAATCCAAGATTAGTCTGCAATCAATAGTGCTTACAGACATAATGTTGCATCCTTCAGAAAACAGTTTAGAGAACTATCAGTCCAAACGTTAATTTAATCTTTATAAAAAGGTCAGAAGGACAAGAAAAATATGTTCTTCTAGATAACTGTTACATTGTGAAAATTTTTCCTTTTTATGTTTACAGAAGAAAATGCTACTAAAATGGAATTCAATAAGCAAGAAATACATAATAAAATGGTGAAGTTGTATATTTTTGGCTCCTAAATTGCAAACTAAAAACCAAAAATGTAAAACGGAGAAAAACCGAACATGAATCTTCCCAAAGGCTGAAAAAAAACCATCCAGGTTATAGGAACCTAAAGAGAAGCAGTTTCAAACTGCGGATGATTTCATTAACGCGATACATCCTGGTAATACTGATTAAAAATAAGATTTAAACTAAAAATGCAAATAGAGTGAGATAAACCCAAAGCTTTTGACACTTGA
>CAEGAF010030729.1:0-12206 GCA_903067075.1 Micropoecilia bifurca | reverse complement strand
ATCTATTAGCAGGTTTATCTATTAGCAGGTTTACTTTTGCCTGCACTTGGTTGTGTTTATTACTTTAACTGTATTTGTCAAGTTTACCAAAATATAAAAATGTCATTCAAACTGCATTTGCATTGTTTTACTTTTTACTTATACTTTTCATTACATTACTTGAGTTCATCCATTTTTACAGTAATTTCCAGACTTAAGTACAAGAAACTTCAGATACTTTAAGACTTTAACTCAAGTAACATTTCAGTGACTTGGACTTTTACCAAAGTCACATTTTGGAGAGGAACCTAAACTGTTACTCTGAGATTTCAGTACTTTATACAACACTGGGTTTGAAGGTTGAGACTCATCAGGAACTGCAGGAGAAAGTTACAGTTTCATGACTGCAGATTGGAGACATTGAGGTAAGAGGTAAAAGAAAAACACTCATCATGTTTTAAAGTTGAATGGAATTTATTATTAATTAAAATAAGTAGAAACCTTTATTAGTTACTGATCAATACAGCGTAATCACTTTAACATTCATTGAGATTCTTCCTTTCTTAAAGGTTAAAACTGAGTTATGAGGATATGAGGAGATTTGTTAGGATGATGAAACTCCAGGATGGAGACAACATGAGAAATAAGGATTAAATAAGACCAGAATAGATGGTTTTAGAATAACCTGAGGGTTTTATACTGTTTGTTGGTATAAAATATTGTTAGTCATCTTGACTTATCAGCAGTAATGAGACTAAACTGATGGATTTAACAGGGGCAGTTACTGTATCTCTAGGCCCTTTTAGACAGAGTCTGGTGAGTTGAACCAGTTCAGGATCCGGGTTTTAGAATCGACCTGAAACCAGTAAAACAGGGAAACATCTACAACCACCAAGAAAAACCTTAGTGCAGGTCATGAAGCTGTTCTGTCTTAAATGCTTTAATCTTTCTATGTCTAATCACAGGAAGTTGCAAACTGATAATGGATCAGATGTAATGATGGTGAGATGAGGAACACGAGGTGCTGTGAGAAAAGGGGAAGTTGCTTTGGGCTGCAGGGAGACTCTTCACAAGACGTTCAAAGCCAAAAAGGGGGATTTTCCAGTAAAGACGGATGATTTTATCGGTTCGTCCAAAAGGTCAAAGTCTTCGTCCAAAGCAGCATAAAGCAGAAGAAGTTGCTGCCGTTCAGGTTGGTCCTCAGTGAAGGTCTTTGTGTTCACATGGGGAAGAAGAGATTCTGAAAACCATCAGGGTTTTGGGAGAAGAACTAAAACCCTGATTAGGCCGACCAACCGGCCAAAGGTCGAGGGGTCAGGATCTGGACTTTCTCTCCAGGTTGCTGCTTCATGCTGGGTCTTTGTCTTTTTTTGGATCCAAGAACTTTCACAGTTTGGTCAAGTTGAAGGTTTTTAACATGATTTTTGGGGCTGTTTGCCTCTTAGGGACAATGGGATTGTCTCTCTCTCTCTCTGTGTCCGTCCATTTTCTTGACACCTATGTCCCTCAGTGGGTCAGGAGGTGCTGGTGTTCCAGGTGAGAGGTGGGGTCACCTGGACGGGTCACCAGTCTGTCGCAGGGCAACACAGGACAAACAACCACACACACATTCACACCTGGGGAGAATTTGGAGAAGCCAGTTAACCTGACAGTCATGATTTTGGACTGTGGGAGGAAACCGGAGAACCCGGTGAAAACCCACCATGACAGGGACAACATGCTTCCTCTTCAAACCCCTGAGGCTCAGAAAGAGAGTCGGTTGATGTGGGTGGAGAAAGAAGGCAAAGGTTGGAATGTGGAACAATCTTGGTTTCTCAGTTTGATCTGGTTGTGGTGATGAGCGACTACAGGAAGTGGTGGTTGTGAACCTATAAGTAAATAATAAATCTCTTCTGGCAGAAACATTGTCTCAGTAGTTATTTTCTGTGTGGCTCTATCTGAAGTTTATCTTTATCTTTATCTTTATCTGCCGTTTCTGTCAGGCTTTGTCTTGTTGCCGGTGTCAGTAAAGCCTCTATGTCTGGATCTCTGTGTTCTTGGAGTCTTTGGCTCTTTGCTCTGCAGATCGTTGGTGACGTTTCCACACTGAGTTCCTCTGCATGAGCCGTTCCCTCTTTGCGACCTTCCAGCTCTCTGTTATTCCTCTGTCAGCCTGATACACCAGGTCTTCCACACTTCCCATATCTGTGTCCTCTGTCACTTTTATCAGCAGTTAAAACCAACACACCCGACTCAGTGGTCTGGTCATCCAGGGTCACATGTGTCTTTGTGCTTCTCTGGGTTTGTGGTTTGACTTGAGAGGTAAAGACATTCAGGAACTTGCTTTTCCTGTTTTAATTACCAGAGAAATGGATCCGTACAACCAGAGCCTAGAGCATGTTTGTGCTGTAAGTAAAGAATTTTCTGAATTTTTCATGAAAGGTAGTTTGGTGAGAACTACCTTTTAGTCTCTGATGCAGTGAAGGAACTACTTCACTTGGCTTTCTGTGAACTTCAAAGTAGATTGAATTAGGGATGCACCGATTTATCGGCCGGTTTCCTTAATTCTGGGAGATCGAAGATTGGCCGATTTTTACATATTGTCGTGATCTGTGTTTCTGTCTATTTTTGAGTTTTCTGTTTAGTCCTGTTCCCTATGAGTCTCTGTCGCCGCGTTTTTCCCCCGTTGATTGTCTCCCAGGTGTGTCTCGTTCCCCTGATTACCCCGTGTGTATTTAGTTTCATTTGTTGCACGTCGTACGTCTTAGTCTGTTTTCCTCAGCTGAACTGTATAGTCCCGAGTTTGCTTGTTTCTGTCTACAGTCTTTATGTCTGTTGCTACCGGTATTAGCTGTGTGCTAATTGTTGCCGTGACGCCTGATTTGGACTGTTGCCTTTATCATTAAATTACATCAACTTCCTCACCATAACCTGGATCCTGCGTCGCTCCTCACCTCCAAACCTCCATGACACACATGAGGCCGATCTTATCCACCAACTTGGCCAAGGTCTAAGAATCAACCAGTTTCCTCAGTTGCTCCCCAGTGAAAAAGGTTTTACTGACAAACTGGTTTAACCGACAAACTGTGTCTCCACATTTACAGTCAACAACAGTGACTCCACTGCTGTTAACTCAACAGGTTTCTTGCTATGTTGAGCAACATCTCAGACAAAATCTGAGTTTTTCAAAAGATCGGTAATCAACGATCAGCCAGAAAACCGATTGGATCTGCATTTCACTGAACAGATATTGACAGAGGGAAGATTTAAAGGTAACGGTTGGCAGGTTTGACACTTTGAACCTCAGCATTATTCCTTTGCAGAGACATACGGGTTTATCTTTCCATCTCCTGCTGTATCTTAACAAATTATGACTGAGAAATGAACACTTCAGTTTATTTTACAGACACCCACTCATGTTCCAGGGAGCAGCTCAGGAATTTGAATCATGTAAAAACACATTGTCTTCCTGTTGGGGTAGAAATTGATCCAGCTTCATTCCTATTTAAAGGTTGGAGGAAACGACTCCGATTCACTTCAAGTCTCCAGATTCAACCTGCAGCAGCCAACATGGGAGAGGTGAGACAACAGGACCGGATGTCTGACTTGGTGAATAAAAACGAGAAAGATGATTCATGTTTAATATTTTAAATCAAACTGTAGCCTTTAGCTACTTTTGACCACATTTAATGACGGTAAGAAAATGATCTGCACATTTTGACCTGAGGGACGATGTGATATCAGTGATGCGAGATGAAACCAAACCAGATCTATTCACTCTGACTGATGGGTCTTAGCTTGAGGCATTCAGCTGTAAATAAAAGCTTTATGATTGTGACGCAACAAGGATGAAATCATTTTGAGTCATCAGTCTCATCATAATCGTTATATTCCTTTGTATGTCAGTCATTTTGTTGAGTTTTATGTTCACAGAGTCTGTTTCCGAGTTTAACCAAAGTGTTGGGGAAAGAACTGGGTCCGTCTGTGAACTGACTTCCACTCATGTAACCCTTGAAGCTGCGCTGACCAAACTGAATACGCCTGAAACTTGATTCGTCTTCTTCCTTAGAGCCTCAAACTGAAAAACACCTGGAGGATTTTCAGAGCATCAGCCGCCATGTTGAGGGACTTGGTTTAGGTAAATGAGCCTGAAGAGGAAAACCAAACGGCTGATGATGGACAGAATATTCAGAACTGTTCAATAGAAATCGGTCCAGATCATCTCTGAATGAAATAATAAAATTAATTGGTTCTTTGATACTTTTATGTCATTTATTTATAAAAGTGATGGAGAGAATCAGCAGATGAAAGTTTCAACATTTCTGTTTGCTTCATTTTGCTCCGGTTTGTTTTCACAGAGTCAAAAGTCTGGAATCAAAAGCTTCATCATCCCAGAAAATAAAACCTTTGGTTTTGTTGTCCAAGAGATGCAGCTGGATGGAAACACTCTGAGTAAGAGTGAAGAGTTTTATATTTAAATCTGAGCCTAATAGTGATTTACCACAAGTAAAACATGAGCTTTGAAAGTTAACTCTCTGTTTTTATCTTCATAGTGTTTGGTTCTGCGATATTCCAAGGTTAGATCTTCTCCTTTTCATTTTAAATCGCTCCTCACTAACCCTGACCCTTATCTGGCGTCTCATCCGGCTGGTTCATCTGAGATCACATCCAATATCAGAGCAGATATTAACTTGATGCTGACGTGTTTGGTGATCTTGTGTTTGAATGGCCTAGTCAAAGTCAAGACCTTAATCCCACAGCAACAATTTCTGTGCAGATCTACCAGAGAACATTCCAGCTGCTTTGGTCCGATCATTTATCCATAATTCATAGTTTATACAATAAATGTTCCATAAAAATGTGTCCAGAGGAATAAAATCATGAATTAAACTATTTGCTTCCTCAGTATAATTTCTCATTTTTATGATAAAGATCCAGTTTTATACTTTGTATTCTCTTTTTAAATTACTTTATTAATTTCTCACTATTTCGATATTTCTTAAGATGATTTTAATTTTCATGTGAAACAGATTCACGTCACTGATTTTGGGTTTTGTTTTAACTACAGCCAGCAGCGCCACCGCGTGGCATCATGTGAAATTACACCAATGTCCGGAGGATTTGTCAAAATGGGAAAGATTATTGATCACAAATATGATCAATAATTGGTCAACCGGTTTTCTGCACGGTTCAGGAAGCAAATCCACAGCAAATCCTACAAAACCCGGATAATGACAGGCCTTTCATCAACAATCTGAGACAAATTATAATCTATTTGGCATTTCTCAGTAGGAGCAGATCATGATGTCTGTTGAAATCTTGGAGTTTTATGACTTTGTTTAGATTTCCAAAAGTATATTAAAGGTCGTCCAACACACACTAAATGAAAAAGCCAAGTCTGCTGGAGAAAACAGCGCTTTTTGGCCATTGGTTGAAACTTCCCAGCACGCATCCAATGAAGCGTCAGAGGTATATTAGGAAGTGATTGTCAGACTTCAAGAGAGATTTTTGTCAAGGACTATGGAAGAATTTTGAGTCCTGTGATTCCATGGAGTGTAATAAATCTCTGGCTCGCCTTGGCCTAGCAGTGAAACTTTGTCTCAGAGTGTCATTTCCCATTAATTCCCATTAATTCCCATTAATTCCTCAATAGGTGCCGTTCTTTCTGAGGTACTGGTGGGTGAGGAGAGGGAACGACCAGTTGCTCTTGCTAGCAAGTCTCTCAGTCGTAGCCAAGCCAAGTACCCGGATCACAGACTTGAGTTTTTGGCTCTTAAATGGGCCGTGTGTGATAAATTCAAGGGTAATAAATTCACTGTTTGGATCAATAATAATCCTTTCACATATATCCTGACCAAGCCAAAGTTGGATGCTTGTTAATGTCTCCATGTCTGACGATGATGTCTCTAAGTTTAAGGTGCTGTATTGATATTAGCTAGTCGTCTTTTAGCAAACATTACCTGCATCCAACAGCTTCACTCATCAGTCGATTAGTTTGGGGGAAAACTGTGAAAAGTTCTTTGCGTTTCCACATGTTAACAACGGATTAAACAGTTTTAACTGCTGATAAAAGTGACAGAGACACAGATATGGGAAGTGAAGCCCCAACTGTATCAGACTGACAGAGGAATAACAGAGAGTTGGTCAATCGAAGGTAAAAACCCAGCGCATACAGGGTTAAGGTTTTGTTTCATCCAGGCGGCTTCCCGCGCCCCCCTTAGGGAGCGCGCCCCACAGTTTGGGAACCTCTGCCTTAAGACCTTTATTTACAGAACGCTTTAAAAAATATTGAGCTAAAGGAAGACAGACAAAAGTTTGAAGTAGCAAAACCACAAGATGAAACAGTCATAAAACAATTCAGCAGCCTGATAATGTCCCTGTCTCCTCTGTCTCCTTATCTCCATGTCTCCTTGTCTCCTTATCTCCATATCCCCTTATCTCACTGTCTCCTTATCTCCATGTTTTCTTGTCCCCTTGTCTCCTTGTTTCCTTATCTCCTTGTCTCCATATCTCCTTGTCCGCATGTCTCCTTGTCCCCATGTCTCTTTATCCATGTCCTCTTGTCTCCTTATCTCCTTGTTTCCTTGCCTCCTTATCTCCATGTCTCCTTGTCCCCATGTCTCCTTCTCTCCATGTCCCTTTTTATCCATGTCCTCTTGTCTCCTTATCTCCTTGTTTCCTTGTCTCCTTATCACCATGTCTCCTCGTTTCCTTGTCTCCATATCTCCTTTTATCCATGTCCTCTTGTCTCCTTATCTCCTTGTTTCCTTGCCTCCTTATCTCCATGTCTCCTTGTCCCCATGTCTCCTTCTCTCCATGTCTCCTTCTCTCCATGTCCCTTTTTATCCATGTCCTCTTGTCTCCTTATCTCCTTGTTTCCTTGTCTCCTTATCACCATGTCTCCTCGTTTCCTTGTCTCCATATCTCCTTTTATCCATGTCCTCTTGTCTCCTTATTTCCTTGCCTCCTTATCTCCATGTCTCCTTGTCCCCATGTCTCCTTATCTCCATGTCTCCTTGTCTCCTTATCTCCTTCTCTCCATGTCCCTTTTTATCCATGTCCTCTTGTCTCCTTGTCTCCTTATCTCCTTGTTTCCTTGTCTCCTTATCACCATGTCTCCTTGTTTCCTTGTCTCCATATCTCCTTTTATCCATGTCCTCTTGTCTCCTTGTCCCCATGTCTCCTTGTCTCCTTATCTCCTTGTTTCCTTGTCTCATTATCTCCCTGTCTCCTTGTTTCCTTGTCTCCTTATCTCCATATCTCCTTGTCTCCATGTCTCCTTTTATCCATGTCCTCTTGTCTCCATGTCTCCTTATCTCCATGTCTCCTTGTTCCCTTGTCTCCATGTCTCCTTTTATCCATATCCTCTTGTCTCCATGTCTCCTTATCTCCTTCTCTCCATGTTTCCTTGTCTCCTTATCTCCATGTTTTCTTGTCCCCTTGTCTACTTGATTCCTTATCTCCTTGTCCCCTTGTTTCCTTGTCCACTTGTCTCCTTGATTCCATATCTCCTTGTCTCCTTAAGATGAAGACAGAAGAGATTCGTCAAACATGTTGGTCTTTAGCTAATATTTAGTTTTATACTTATTTCTTCTTTTGCTCTTTCCTTTGTTATTTCCTTCTAACAGAACTGGACCGGAACCGGAAGCTGGTTCTTTATATTTATTTGTTTTATTCTAAACAAACATTTAAAAAAAAAATAAAAATTTTTTTCATTTTCTGCTGCGTAACTGAAAATAAATTAATAAAATAAAAATAACTTCATTTACGGTTCAGTTTGAGTTTATTTTTACGTGGTTGCCAGGACGCCGCGTGACGTCAGCTCGCTCCTGTTGTCCCCGTTGCTATGGTGACCGAACTTCACCACAGACGCGGTTCCGTTTTGTTTATTAAACTGATCCGGTTCCGTGAGAAACGAGAGAAACGAGAGACGATGGAGAAAGACGGGAGACTCAAATGTCGGGACTTCCGCCTCATTCTGCCCCGAACCATCGCGATGGTGAGGAAGGTTCCGGTTCCGGTTCGGTTCCGGTCCCGGTTCGGTACGCCAGGTACCGGCCCGGTCCGGCTCCCCTCCGGAGCCGGACGGCCGTTTGTGACTCTGTGAATCGTAACGGTAATAACAAGCTGGGGGAGGTTTGCTGTAGGACCCGGGGTTCTCAAGGTGGGGGGCGCGGCCCGCAGGGGGGCCGCGGGCCGCCAAGCTGGGGGTCCAGAACCGATTGGTAGAGATGTGGATGACAATAGATTGTAAATATATGATCAAATTAATTAGATGTATTTTATAGTTTCATAATGTAAATTCCTTATGGTTTTATTTATAAACTGAGGGCAGAAACTGGTTATCAGGAGGTTCTGCTGCAAAACGCTGCAAAAACCTCTGATGGGAAATGATGCCTGGTCTAAAAGCATCCTCTTTGTCTCCTTATCTCCTTATCACCTTATCTCCATATCTCCATGTCTCCTTGTCTACTTATCTACTTGTATCCGTGACTCCGTGTCTCTATGTCTCCATGTCTCCTTGTTTCCTTGTCTCCATGTCTCATTGCCTCCATGTCTCCTTATCTCCTCATCTCCTTGTCTCCATGTCCTCTCGTCTCCTTGTCTCCTTATCTCCATGTGTCCTTCTTTCCTTATCTCCTTGTCTCCATATCTCCATGTCTCCATGTCCCCTCATCCCCTCATCTCCTTCTCTCCTCATCTCCTTCTCTCCTCATCCCCTCACCCCCTCACCCCCTCATGTCCTCATGTCCTCATCCCCTCGTCTCCTTCTTCCCTCATCCCCTCATCTCTTTGTCTCATCCCCCTGCTCCCCCCCTCCTCCCTCCTCCTCCCTCCTCCTCCCCCCTCCTCACCCCTCCCCCCTCCAGCGGCCCAAAGGTTTCCGTGTCGACCGCCTGCAGCGCCTGGTGGATAAGAACCAGCGTTTGAAGGAGATCCGTGACGAGTATCAGGACTTTGCCTCTGAGTATCGTGAGGCCATGAAGAAGCTGTGGTGGGTGCAGCGCTGCGAGCGCCGCTACGTCAGCGGAGCCGTGGTGAGGGAGGTGGAGGAGGAGCTGGAGCGGCAGGAGGCCACCGTGCACCAGAAGAGGGACAGGTAGGGGTCACCGGGGGTCACAGGGGGGCACCGTGCACCAGAAGAGGGACAGGTAGGGGTCACTGGGGGTCACCGGGGGTCACTGGGAGTCACAGGGGGGCACTGTGCACCAGAAGAGGGACAGGTAGAGGTCACAGGGGGTCACCGGGGGTCACAGGGGGGGACCGTGCACCAGAAGAGGGACAGGTAGGGGTCACTGGGGGTCACCGGGGGTCACTGGGGGGGTCACAGGGGGGCACTGTGCACCAGAAGAGGGACAGGACGGGGTCACCGGGGGGCACAGGGGCCCGGAGCAGAACCAGGGGTCACCGGGGGGGTCACCTCTGTGATCCCGGTGACCTCTGTGACCTCGCTGACCTATGTGACCCCACTGACCTCGGTGACCTTGTTGACATTGGTGACCTCACTGACCTTGTTGTCCTTGTTGACCTCTGTGACCTCGCTGACCTCTGTGACTTCGCTGACCTCACTAACCTCGCTGACCTCAGTGACCTTTGTGACCTCACTAACCTCCCTGACCTCCGTGACCCCGGTGACCCCGCCGACCTCCCCTGCGCCCCTCAGGCTCCGGCTGCTGCTGGCGGCGGAGGAGCAGCAGCTGCTGCAGGAGGTGGAGGGCAGCAAGGAGACGCCTGTGGAGAGGATGAGCAAGATGAGGGAGCAGGTGAAGGAGCTGAAGGAGCAGAAGGAGCGAGACAGGCTGCGGCTCGTGTCCGACAAGATGGACCAGCTGTTCACGTAAGAACCGGAACCAGACCAGAACCGGGTCCCGGCGCCGAGCTCAGCCCCCCTCTGCTCCTCAGGGAGCGCTGCGAGGAGCTGCGCTCCATCCAGAGCCGCCGCCTGACGCAGCAGGTGACTCAGGAGCGCCGCCACCAGCAGAGCGAGCGGCAGCAGGAGCGGCTGCGGCAGCAGGAGGAGGAGCAGCTGTTCCACCGGCTGTGGGAGGCCGACCGGCTGGCCAAGGAGGAGCAGGAGGCGCAGCGGCGCTGGGAGCGGCGGCAGCAGGACCAGGAGCAGCGGCTGCTGCTGCAGCAGCAGATGGAGGCGGCGGAGAGCCGGCGGCGGCGGGAGAAGGAGCTGAAGGAGGAGGAGGCGCTGCTCCTGGTGAGTCGCAGCAGCGCCTCCTCCTCTTTCCTCGACCTCTGACCTCTGTCCTCCTCCTCCGGCAGCTGGAGCAGAGGAAGATGGACCTCCTGCAGCAGCAGCGGGAGGAGCAGCTGCTGCAGCAGCGGCGGCTGGAGCAGCGGCGGCAGGTGGAGACGGACCTGAGGCTCAAGATGAGGCGCCTGGCGCTGGAGCAGCAGAAGGAGCTGGAGGCGGACATGAAGATCCTGCAGCAGATCGACAAGGAGGACACGGAGCGGCAGCAGGAGGAGGCGCAGAGGAAGGTAGGAGGCTCAGGGGTCGGAGGTCAGCGGTCTGCTCCCCGCTGCTCCTGCCCGTCTGCGTCCAGGTGGAGCGGCAGGAGGAGCAGCTCAGGTACCGGCGGTTCCTGGCCGAGGAGCTGGAGAAGCAGAAGAAGGAGGAGCAGGAGATGGAGCAGCTGCTGGAGGAGAACCTGAAGGAGACGTGGAAGAAGAAGGAGGAGGAGAGCCGGAGGCGCAGGGAGGCGCGAGACCGGCTGATGAAGGAGGTGCTGGAGACGCAGCAGCTGCAGATCCAGGCCAAACGTAAGGAGGAGGAGGAGGAGGAGGTGGAGGAGGAGAAGGAGTTAGAGAAAGGGGAGGAGGAGGTGGAGGAGTAGCACAAGGTGGTAGAAGAGGAGGATTAGGAGAAGGAGCAGGAGGAGGTAGAGGAGGAGAGGGTAGAAGAGGAGGAGGAGCAGGAGGAGGATTAAGAGTAGAAGGAGCAGGAGGAGGAGGTAGAGGAGGAGAAGGAGGAGGTGGAAAAGGTAGAAGAGCAGGAGGAGCAGGAGGAGGAGCAGGAGGAGGAGGATTAGGAAGTAGAGGAGGAGGAGGAGAAGGAGGAGGATTAGGAAGTAGAGGAGGAGGAGGAGGAGCAGAAACAGGAGGAGGAGCAGAAACAGGAGGAGGAGGAGGATTAGGAAGTAGAGGAGGAGGAGGAGGAGGAGGAGGAGGAGGAGGAGGAGCAGAAACAGGAGGAGGAGGAGGAGCAGGAGGAGGAACAGGAGGATTAGGAAGTAGAGGAGGAATAGAAGGAGGAGCAGGAGGAGGAGCAGGAGGAGGTGTAGCCGTGTTGTTCATGCTTCTCCTCCCGTCTCCCCTCAGTCGACGCCAACAAGGACCGACAGGAGCAGCTGCAGAGGGAGAGGCAGGAGGCGACGACGCAGTGGGAGGTGGCAGCCATGCAGGACGAGGAGCAGAGCAGGAGGTAGGAGGCGCCTCCTGCTCTGCTCCTCCTGGAAGCCACGTAAACCCTGACGCCTCCCCCCCCACTCAGCCGCAGGCGGGCGGCCGCCTCCTACCAGGCCGACCTGCGGGCCCAGATGCAGCACCAGCAGCGGCTGCGGCGCCACCAGGAGGCGCAGGAGGCCAGGGAGGCGCAGCAGGGCCTGATCCTGGAGCAGCTCTACA
This sequence comes from Micropoecilia bifurca, assembly GCA_903067075.1. Lineage (NCBI taxonomy): Eukaryota > Metazoa > Chordata > Actinopteri > Cyprinodontiformes > Poeciliidae > Micropoecilia > Micropoecilia bifurca. The sequence continues at coordinate 611 of CAEGAF010030729.1, read as the reverse complement.
GCCTGAGGAAGGACCAGCTGCTGGACAAGATGGCCGCCAGCAGCCACCCGCTCAGGAGGGCCGACCGGCCCGGAGCCGGCCCGCCAACCAGCAGTTGATTAGTAATAAACCGGTGGTGAACCAGATGAGTCTGTCGTGTTTCAGCCAATCAGAGGTTCTGGTTATGTAAACACACATTGTTGACCTCTGACCTTTATGGCTGCTGCTGTATTTTATTGTCCATTTATGGGGATCAATAGTTTAGATACATTCATTTAATCACTTCCTATTAATTTCTGATTAATCAGACAGCTGATAGATGGCCTGGACCTTCAAAATAAAAGCTGAAACTGATCTAAAGATTGTGAGGCCTGGAGCTGATTATTATTATCATTATTATTATTATCATTATTAGTAGTAGTAGTAATATTATCATTATTATTATTATTATTATTATCATTATTATTATTATTATTATTATAATTATTATCATTATTATTATTATTATCATGATTATTATCATTGTTATTATTATCATTATTATTATTATCGTTATTATTATTATTATTATTATTATAATTATTATTATTATTATTATTATTATTATTATTATAATTATTATTATTATTATT
>CAEGAF010030719.1:0-26309 GCA_903067075.1 Micropoecilia bifurca | reverse complement strand
TCAACATGGCCTCAGTTTTGGAGCAGTTTAACTGAAGGAAATTCTGAGTCATCCACTTCCTTATCTCCTCCAGGCAAGTAGTGAAGGCATTGAGTGAAAATGGTGATGATGATGCTCCAGTTCTAATGTAAAGTTGTATATCGTCGGCATAGCAGTGAAAGGAGATGTTATGTCGATTAATGATTTGACCCAAAGGCAGCATGTAAAGGGAAAACAGCAGGGGCCCTAATACTGACCCTTGTGGGACACCACAGGAGACAGAGACAGCCTGGGACTTGGCCTTGCCAAGGCTAACACATTCTAGCTGATTGGAGAGAAAATATCTAAACCAGTCCAGAACAGTGTCACAGAGACCGACCTCCACATGAAGACGGTGTAGTAGGATGTCACGATAAAAAAAAAGATTAAATGACAATCGTCTCATACAATGTACATATACAGTTGAAACCAGATATTTCCATACACTGAATAACACACATTTTTTCCTCACTGTCTGAAGTTAAATCGGATCAAAAATCTGTTTAGGTCAGTTAGAATTACCAAATTATTTCTATTTTCTAAATGCTACTAAACTTAGCAAGAACATGTTTGTTTGAAGTTGCAGATGCCAACTGATTTTTTTTAATTTTTGGCTTCATTTATTTTTTAAGTTTCAAAAATTAGCTTGAAATCAACAATAATGTTTGAAAATTAATGTATTTTTTTTTTATCAATGAATGTGATTAAATGCATCATTAGTTAACTATTTAGGCGATGGAGTATGCATGTAGGTGTGAAGGTATTTTTCATCATTCTTTCTTACCTGCATTTGTTCATCTCATATCAAAGCCATCGTACAAAGACAACCCTTGTAGAAGTGAGTCTCTGCTGCTTTCAGTCAGCTGACTAAACGCTTTACCAAAGAGAGTTAGTTCTCCTTCTGAAGCTTTCATCTTGGCCTTTGGGGCTCAGATGAAACAGCAGGACCTTCTTGCACCCAGCTTGAGAACCTGCCCCTCGAGTTTCCAGGTCTGCTGTGCGCCTCGTAGCTCCCCTGTTTTTTAATTAGCTCTTTCAACAGGAGAAAGTGGCAGCAGAATTGTAGCCTGGGAGGTAATTTCAGTTGACTATTTCTTTTTTTTCCCCTGTGCCCCTCCACATTCTCCATGGGAATAATCTACATGTGAAAAAAAAAATCAACGCATTCAGAAGCAGAGACCCATAATTAAGATGTGGCACTTCTGTAATTTTTTTTCTTCTTCCTCCTCCTTTTGTAGTCAAAGTTCACTGGGTAGCCCACTCAGTGATTGGCAGGATGTGAATTATAAAATTATTTTGTGAGCTATTTGAATGTCAGAGGTCTCCTTGTCACTGCTGGAGAACATACTGAGCAGGATTTAAAGCCAGCCTCCGCCTGACAGGCACTGAAGTCATTAGAGGAAACAGAAAGAGCTCTACCATGAAACCCAAAAGTATATTTTCTTAATCTCCTTGTAATGCCTAATGTTAGGCAGCATACTTAATGAGTTGGGTTTTCCACTTTGAGATCTATATTTGTAAGGGTGTTAAATGGGGTTTGAGGAAATTGATTTGGGTGGAGATGTATGCAGGCGCATGGATGTGGAAATCTATTGGAAAAGTTGTGAGAAAGAACAGAAGACAGATGTTGGTAGATACAGCAATCAGGGTAAGAGTAGCTGAGCAAATGAAGCACAAATGCATAAACAGAGGAGTAAAGATAAACTAGATAGGAGTGTAACAAGACACGCAATTCATGGTTCCTCACATTTTTAATGTGGTTACAATGAGAGAAACAAAACAAAATGTAACTTTATCTTTATTCAGATGTTCAAAAATGAGAACTGACTCTTATTTGTATTTTTTTTAAGTGAACATTGATGAACCCTTCCAGATCAACAATGCTCTGCAATTCAGATGGGAAGATTTTGTCTTCAAATAAGGCCTGTGCAAAATAAATGCTCACTAAAAACAATGTGTTAGGATGCAGGGCACAAAATAAACAAAAGTTATTTAGTTTCGGTTTAATCTTCAAGATCCGCAGCATGTAAAAGTCTGGCTAAAATGTTGGTGAAAATGACTTCCTAATATGCTGCTGCTTTCATGTTTACAACCAACTATTGGCACAAATACTGCCTGCAACCAAACCTTCTGATTTTATTTAGGACTTTGATCCAATCTGAATTTCTCTGGGGTTCCTACATGCACTGGCCTCAAAATGATAGGATTTTTGAAGACATTTATATTTGGAATGTATTACAACAAACAAAAAGAATTTCAAAGAGTAAACTGTGATATTTTCTCTGAAGACTTCACTCTTCAAATGATCTTCCTCTACTTGGGTTTAAGAACAAACTAGTCACAGTAGTCGGAAATTGATTGCATGGATTGAATCCCTTGTAGAAACAATACCTCAAGATGAGTTAAATGTAAGCTTTTATTTATTTATGCTGTCATTGTTTGCAATTATATATTTTAATTGTAATTCCAATGAGGGTGGTCTTTGATACAAAATGAATGATACACCTCTGATCAACTTCCTGCACAGGTTGCAAAGTAAATTGTTTTGCATTTTACGTTGCTGGATGGTAACCGTATTATAAGACGAGCTTCAAAATGCAAAACAAAAAAGCAGAAGACTAAAAAACCAGCATGTTTTAGTATATAATACAAAACACATCTGGACATAACTAATAACAATCAAAAGACAGGCAGTAATATTTAACCCAAAGTTCAACATTTTGCTTAGACCTGGTTGCTGCTGGTAAAGACGCCCCATCATGTGGTTAAGACGACTTCTATAAGGACATCCCTGGTTTTTAACTGTGGTCTTTCAAATAACTAATATACATTCCACCCACTATTAATCCCCTGCATTTATTGTTCGTACCAGCAAACAATGCTGATACCTTTCACAACGTTTTAATGCTCTAGGGCGTATCCTAGCAACACATTCAGACAAAATTTTTGATTGTCTTTTGGAGACCCAGCCCATGACTCTCAGACAGCGAGTGGATCTGTTGCTGAGACTGATTAGAAACAACGTGTAGCATAAGGACGATTGGCTGTTTGGAATTTTGGTTGATGCTTTGCACTGATTCCTCAAAATTCAACACACATTGATAATCCTGTAAAACATGAGACAATTCCACTACATCAGAACGATGTAGACACCAAAACAGATTTGTGTTGAGGGGGTTTGCTGAATGAATTTAACATGACTGATTTCCAAATCTACCTTTTTTGACGTTCTTTTCAATATTTTGCATGCATGACCCTACTGCCTGTTTGACCTGCTCTTATCTTTCATCATGCACAATACAAGGAGCAATTGACTGTCTCTTTCTGTGGCATCAGTGTTTGTTTTTCCTCCCATTGGATTCTGTGTTTGAGGATTCTGTCTGTGGGTTGAGCTGGTATTCAGATTCTTATTTAAGCTTTGATGTAAGATAAAAGCCATGATCACCAGCAGGTGAGTGGGGATGTTGTGGATCAGAGGAAAGTCCACTTCCACTCTCTGCTCTGCATATTTTGTTGTCGGACATTTTTCTTTGATCTCCTGCATCTGAGAAGAAAGGAACATTTATAGTTTACATTAAGGCAATATTTATATACGTCAGCATTGCTTCTTGCACTTGCTCCATATTGAAGAAGGTCATTAACAGCTGTGTGAGAATCTAGATTAGCAATCGGGTGTAAAAACCCTGAACATATTTTCAGTTTTTGGGCAAATTTGTCTTTAATTCATTGGATTCTACTTTTGCAGCTACAGTAATCTTCTTGAAATGTCAAACGCTGAACCTTCAGGACCTTGGCTATTTTTGAAGTTTTACCTTTCATCTTGGGTGAGTGACTGCAAAGCCAAACTTAGCTCCATGAAGTAAATGCTGAAGTCTCTTTAGCCACCTTGTTTTTTTTTGTTTTTGTTTTTTTTTATTGCCATTATCATTCATTTCTTATTGGCTGTGGCTAAACGGCTAACTTATATAAACAACCACATTTAGTTGTAAGACTATCTAGATATTTTGGTCAGAACTTTGAAACTCTTAAACTTTTGCGTTTTTTTTATTCCGATTGAGGATGGAATGATGAAAATGCCCTGCTATTGAGATCTAAGTCTGTAAGGCACATGGCCACATTAGGTGTTCAAGTATACAAATTTGCATGTTTGTTTTTACACTGATTTCGAAGCTCAAAAGTTGCCTCAGGGACCTGAGGAGTGATGCTGTTTTCCACTTCAGAGGTTTAGCCTGAACTTCAGCCAAGACGATTTTCAGCAACGCCTGCTTTGTCTCTGAAAGCAGGATGATGTCAGGTTGGATTAAACTCTGGAAGGTTTAGAGGCTGATTGCCAACCTCCAAAAAGAAAAAAAATCACCTGGTTAAAAATGAAAGCTGAACTGCATTATAAATGTTTGCAAAATCACAATCACCGTATAATATTTAGTTGGATATCCAGGTTATATATTTGGGTAGTTGAAAAGTCTGTAGCTGTTCTTCGTGACCAAAATCTCCATATATCAAGTTTTTAACAAGCTAAAGTTATGTGAGCTTTAGCACTGCAGGGAAATTACAGTATGCCAACAGAGAGCCAGCAAAATGTGGGTTAATCAATGTTGATGTAATGTCTTCTTGAATTTGTGCTGCCCTGTTGGGTGATTATTGACACCAATAAAAATATAAAGTCCATAAAGTCCAGGTGCACAATGAGACGTCTGCTATGACTTTGTTCCAACCATGCATCAATTCATATTTGCCTGTGCCTGTTTTGACGGTCAGTGATTTTGTATGATAATCTACTCTTTCGTTTAGTGAAAACAGTGACAACCAGTTTCATTGCAAACACTGAGAATACAAAAACAAAAGTCTCTGCTTTGCTGTTTCTATTAGCACTATGCCAAAGGGTTATTGCAGAGAGGTTTTTTTTATGAGATTGTATTTTAGCATGAATCTAAAATTTACCTCATTGCCAAAAGTGTTAATATGTTCATATCTGTTCCCTATCCAGTTTCAACAGAATTTAGCACCGAGCCATGCAGGCTGCTTCTGCAAAAAGTTGGTGAAAGTTTTAGTCACTCCCAGCAACTCGGTGAGCATAAGCCTTTTTTTACAGTCTATAGTTAGTGGTAGTAAAAAGCAGAAGCAAATGGGAACAACAGCAACTGAACCATGAAGTGAAATCACAGAGCAGAGTCGGCTGATGCCAAGATGGAGAGTTGATGGCTACATACATACAAACTTAATGTGGCTTCCAGATTAGCTCAAGAACAGTATGTAGAGATTGGTTTTCAATACGCGAGGAGCTGCATCCAAGCCTTAAATCACCAAATGCGATGCAAAGCGTAATGAAAAGCATACTAAGGCAATGGAAGAGTGTTGTCTGGAGTTACGAATCTTACTTCTGGCTGGAAATCTAGTGAACAAATCAGTGTAGAGTTTGGTTCAGAGGGGATGTGAAGGTCAGCCTCTTAGTTCCAGTGACGGAAACTCTTGCTGCTTAATAATACCAAGACATTTTGGTCAGTTTCATGTTCCGTCTTTGTAAGAACACTTTCACTCAGTATCATGAGTGTCGATTTTTAGACCTCTCAAGTATTATCTGGTGTCTTGCCATTAGTTTTATACCAGAACAATTCAAATAAAGCTTATAATTCCCAACGTGTTGAATTTATTTTGAGCATGCCATTTTTTCAAAAAGAAGCCTAATGTGTAAGACGTTAACATCAGTGTCTGCCACCAGAAACTGATGTTGGCGCAGTTTGGCGCCCTGGGTTTGCCCAGGGCGCCAAACTGGCTAGGACCGCCACTGCATGCCGCTTAACTTTGTAGAAAGCCTTTTCAGAACAGTAGAAGCTGCTACAGCTGGAATGAGTGGACTGTCATTATGTACAGGGACTGAATGATACAATATTAAACAGCAAATGTTCTGATGTTGGACCGATGTAGAGAAACGATGTAATTCACCTTTGTCACATAGCAGGTTACTGATTATAGGGTAAACAAAGAGTAAATAAATTCAATGTAATTTAGCTTTATCAATGTAACGAGACAAAGCAAATAAATTACACTATGGAATCTAATAAATCTAATTAATAATCTTAATAAAACAACCTTTCACAAACAGGTCTTTTCTACCAGTTCCAATGCCATTATATGAAACTTGACTTACAATGTCCTTAAAGGTGGAGTGCAGAACCTGTCAGACGCAGATGTGATTACCACTCATTCAGTAACTCAGCAGTGAGCAGCAATTTTTTATTTCTTGAACAATAAAACTTAAAATTAGCGTTTAAACAGTTTTTTTTCTACAAGTTCTTGCTTTATAATTTGGAAAACATTCAACGCTGTTGCAAACTAACGCCAGCACCACTTATGAAAGTTAACCGTAATGACAGCTTAGCTGTGCTGAGAATTTTGTTCCAAGGCTCAGAAACATGGGAGAAAAAATTGTTAGAAAGCTGTTAGAAGAAAAGTGTTTGCTATTCTTCTAACAGCCATTTGGACATTTGCGGCATGTCACTGTATCTACGATGCAGTCAGGTTAGTTGCCACTTTACAGTACACTGGCGGGTGAATTTGTTATCACAAGATTGTAATGAGACGAAGGAAGCTAATAAAAAGAAAGCACAACTAATGGCAACAAACTTTTTGTGGATCATTGACTACAACATCTGTAAAGAAGTCTGGTTGGATTTGTAGTCAGAGCCAAGAGTGGTGGGATTGTGATGTGATGAGCTGTAGTGACACAGACTTCTTTCATAATGGTCACCGCTTGCTTCAGACTTTGTTTGCATCCGGATTTGCCACGTCTGAACTCTACAAGTGCAGAATTATGGTGCAAAAGTCGCATAAATGCAACATGGTATAGGGAAGTTTTTGTGCCATAATCATAGTCTGACAGAAGATTTTCATGTCTTTCTTCTTAAACTTGTAATGATTGTACTCAAAACTTCTCCTCTGGTTCACGCTTAGTCTCTGCTCGGAGCAAACTTTTGTCGCTTGCCAAACTCTGCTCGCTTTTTGGAATTTTCCTGCCGTAATCCTAGAGCACACATTTTCAGTCTGAAAGCAGGATTTTGTGCCTTTGGTCCTCAAAACTTAAAACAGTTGCTTACATTTTCATTGTGAAAGTGAGACTTTATGTCTTACTTCTCAACACTTGTAACGTGTGTGTATATATATGTATGTGTGTGTGTGTGTGTGTGTGTGTGTGTGTGTGTGTGTGTGTGTGTGTGTGTGTGTGTGTGTGTGTGTGTGTGTGTTGCACTCACGAAACAGACAAGAGTTGTTCAGTTTCGGCAATTTTATTTGCCCCACGCTGTGTGTATTTTATTTTTTATATTTTTTGGAATTGTTCTCTCAGAAGCAGCCAGGCACTGAACACAGAAGAAACCTTACAAAGTTTCTTCTCCCAGAGTTACAACGTTACAACTCACCAACTGACACTACTTCTGCTACAAAACAAACACTGACGTAGCACGTAGCTCAGATTCTGTAAAACCTCTCAATCGATAGTAGCCACACAGGCACACCCACTAAAAGGAAACCAACGTACCCAGTACAACACTTTCATCGTATCGGCTGAGAGGTTGCTAGGTGACTGGGCCAAAAGGCAGTTCCATGTTTCGTAAGTGAGCAGAGAGTCCGAGCAGACTGTGAGCGCGAGGAGAAGTTTTAAGTCTAAGTGTTAGAAGTTTTGAGAAGAAAGACATGAGGCCCTGCTTTTAAAATGAAAGTATAATTGGATACATATCTGATTTAGTACCACATATGGAAATGGCAGAATTGTCATAAAAAAGTTGAATATGAGATGCATATGGGCAATTTTTTTATGCATTTGCCCGAGTGCAGCATCAGTAAGAGTGCCCATGTCTGTACATCAGAAAAGTTTGGATTGCTTTCAACATCACAAATGGAGCTCTGTTACCTGTAATTTGAGTCTGAAGCCTCTTCTGTTTAAATACCAACCTAGCAGTAAATGGCTTCTTTATTTTTTTTTCACCAGTAATGGAAGATGAGATGCTCTGTTAATCCTCCATTATATCAGGCTTTTTACTTTGCTCTATAACATGCACCTTTATTGTGGGAAAGCAGAAATGGACGTGCAGTACAAGCTTGAAAATATTGCAGCTTGAAGAAAATCCAGATAAAAGAGTACTAACGGTTCCAAAGAAAAGATGAAACATCCTTTAGGTGTGACTTTTTCTACAGCCAGCATACCTGATGTGAGTTCACTGGTACAGCACTCCAAACTCTTATTTTAGGAAGAGAAGCTGCATGACTTCAGGGTCAGGGTCACATAGCCGAGGTTTAAAATCTGACAAAAAGAAAACAAAGAGTTGGGTTATTTTCTGATACAAGGTTATACATGTGAATAAAGCACCATTTTCCAGAGCCACAGTGGCATTTTAGTCGGGTCAAACACCCACAGTGCCCAGCGCATGCACTTTAAACTACAGAAACCTGCCTGACAACAGTTATATTTGTGTAACATCAGGCTCCTGAAGGATTTTAGCAACATTATCCAGCTACTCCACTTTTCTATCGTCTTAAATCCATACTGTATGTGTACAACAGCAATGCTTAGCTTTGTTCAGATTTAGTCAATATGTTTGAAACCTAAAAAACCCCCTGTCTTTTCTCTGCAAAATCTCAGTTTTACGACAAAGGCTTAATCTATAGTTTAGCAAATTAAAATAACTGTAGATTTTTATTCACCTATTTTGTACCTTGTTCAAGAAATAATGCCAGTTTTTCCTGTTGGACAAAATAACTCTTCAAATTATTGCTGGATAGTCATTAGCTGTGCTCCTGTCTGCCCTTCCTTTCAGATGTTTTGTTTTTCCTTCTTAATTGTACTCAAATACATTTTGATATCAGATAATTATAACCTTACTAAATAAAAAAGCAGCTCTCAGTGACATCCTTTAGAGAAAAAGAGATCCAACATGACCCCAAAAAATGTAGGGATTTTTCCTGCTTCTCCATTGTAGAATAGTAGGGAAGAAATTTAGCAACTCTAATGCGATTAAATCTAGTTTAGTGTTCTCCTCCATTAGAGGGTGTTTAACCTGAATGATACAGGAGTTTTAAGGTGTTTAATAACTGCTGAATGTTTACGACGGCAAACAGTCTCTGTATTCCTGTATTTATGACTGTCATTGGTTTGCCCTTTTAGTCGGTTGTTTTTAGAGACAGTTTATGTGTGTCACAGTGGATTCCCCCACATACTGGCCCCCTACTGGCTTTCTAGCTAATGTGTTGTCTTTCTCTCTGTGTATGTCTCTGTCTGTTCTTTATGACTGTGTCTGCGCCTTCTGTTGTTTCCTTTCCTAATTTCCTTTCTTTTTGCCACATTCGGCTGGTCATCTACGTTCTTCCGTGTGCTTCCGGGCATGTTTTGCATGTTGGTGTGTGCTTTAAATGTGTGTTGGTGTTTGTGTTTGTCCCCCACCCATGTATGTGCATCTCTTTCTTTGTGTTTGCTCCCATCCTTCGTCTTGTCTTCTCCCCTTCGTCGGCGTCTCCATAATGTCCCTCCTCCAGCCTTTGTGACTTTGCTGAACGGGGACCAGGCTCAGGATGCCATCCGCTCCCTCCACCACAGCACTGTCCGAGGACGCCTGATCAACGTCACCCTGCAGCCCACAGACTCCCTGCTCTGCCTCACCAACCTGCCCCACACCTTCACGGCGCAGCAGTTCGAGGAGTTGGTGCGCTTGTATGGAAACATCGAGCGCTGCTTCCTGGTTTATAGTGAGCTAACGGGCCACTCCAAGGGATATGGGTTTGTCGAGTACATGAAGAAGGACTCCGCTTCACGGGCCCGCTCGGAGTTGCTGGGTCGACCTATGGTACGTTAAACCAACAAAAACAAATTGACAACTATCCAGTTTGGGTTTTTAGTTGTGAAAATCTCCTTATCTTTATCTTAGAAGATGATGAAAAAGAAGGAATTTTAGGTTTCTTGTGCCGTATGGTGTCCTGTTGACCCTCTCTTTAAACATATGACTACTATGTAAATAAACCAGTTAATAAAGTAATAAATAATTAAATATGACCTGATTATGTAATTGCTTAAGAAATTTCTAAATTGTTCATAACATAATAGTTTCTAATGAAGTTATATGTGTTATTGTGGAAACATCCTGCAAATTGTTGCGATCATAAAGTTTTTCAGAATTTCAGAGTATCCCCAAAACAAAGATTAGATTTATTTTACCTTTTCTTGCTACAAGATATTTCTTGGTCTCCTTGACATAACTCACCAGCTCCAGATTTATGTAATCTTTGACTTATTTTTAAAATTAGCAAAGTAATTTCCTCCTTTGACTCAAGGATGAAAGTGAGTCGAGATGAATGTGATTATGCATGAATATGTATAATTAGACATTTTGCTAAATATCAATTTAATATCTATTAGAACTTGATTTGTGGTACCAAATATGGGCCTTCCAGTTGAACTTTGTAAAGAAAAACTCAAACTGCAGCTGTGTAGATAAGATAATTCCTATTCTGATGGCAACATCTTTGTTTTGCTGTACAAATTTCCTTCAATTTGCACTAAATACATTTAATCCATTATCTATACTATTAAATGATTTTCATGTGGCTGACTAAAAATCTAAACATGGTGTCTGTGCCGAATGCTGCAGGGGGATCGGTCACTGATGGTTCAATGGATGGATGTCAACCAGCTGAGCCAGGAGGAGAACCTGCACTCTAAGTGTCTGTGTGTGGACCGGCTGCCTCTGGACCTCTGCGACTCCGAGGAACTGGCCCAGCTCTTCTCTGAAACATACAAACCAGTCTTCTGCCAGGTAGGACTCGGTCACTCTTTTGCCGAGCTTCCTGCCCACAGAGCATCCCATACTCAGCTCCTTCAGACTAGCGACAGCAGGAATTAGCAAACACCTGGTGCAACTGTGAGTCTGTTGAGCTCATCTTACCTACTATTTATCAGTCCAGTGCTCTTAAGAAAGATTGAAGTCGGCATAATAGAGAAGAAGCATTATTGTGATGACGTGCTGAAGGAGCTTCTTAAAGAGACGGATGCAAATTTCAAGTCAGATCTGTTTTAAGTTATGATATATACAGCAATTTTATAACAAGTGAAGGAAACATAGTTACTTGATTGTGTGTGTATGTATAGGGAATGGAGAGACATTTAGGTAAGGGTGGTCGGTGTTTTTCAATGCACAGCATTTTCTTGTTTTACTCTTATGATTTGATGAATTTAGGGGGAAAAATAGATTTTCCATTGCTATTGTTATAAAAACATATCCGTAGGATCTATGGCTTAAAATAATGTGAACTTTAAACTTTGAAAATCCCCTTCATCTCCACACACTCACCTTTTCCGATTGACCACCACCAGGTGGGTGGTGCACACATAAGATTCAGCCTCTCTTTTGACCTTCCTCTGATAAAATCTAAGCCTTTGTTTTTATTGTGAGGTGTGGCTGCAGCATCACCGCCCTGCAGCTTCCTCCCTCACATTTCTCTCTTCTTTTAGTCTTTGTTTTCTTTCCTATTTGCTTCATCGGCTTTTTTTCCACTACATCTACTCCTCCGCCTCATGAACGTTTAAAGTTCACTCAGTGGATATCAGCCATCTCCTGCATTTCCAGTTTTAGCTCCACCCTTCTTCCCCTCCCTCCCACATAGAAATCAATACACCCACATCATCCAGGTCCCATGATGCTTTGTGGGTGTTTAGCTCATGTTGTTTTGCTGTTGCAGAGCCAGCAGGGCTTGACCTAAAGTTCAGCTTTTTTCTCTATTGTGTATTATTCGCCTCTAAGTGGATGTTTTTTTAGTGCATTTTAACACATATACATTTGTATATTTAATGGAAAAAGCTGATGAAGGCCAAGTGGACATGAGGCAGAAACAAAACATCCACAGATTATTTTACCCAATGTCACATTTCACTGCATGGATCACTGTTTAGCTCTTTCGAAGGATTATGTTAAAATTAAAATATGAATACATATATTTTACTCAGATTTAAAGTGAGAGACTGGTTGGCATAAGAGCCAAACAGTGGCAAATAAATGGCAAAATAAACTTCAGAAATCAGAACTGCTTTTTCCTTCACTTTTTCTCCTAGTCTGGTTTTATTTTCCCTGCTGTTGGAGGCTCATAATTCATTTTTACACAACTGTAGGAGTAAACTTAGCATTAACTGCACACTTGAAAGCAACACGTACTTGGCATGCATATCTTATTCTCAGATATGATGAGGTATGTAAGCGCTCTTGTTGATTCTTCTCAATTTACAACTTTTCCTAAAAAATGTTTTTGAAAAATTACTTATTTAAAACTTCTAAAGCAGCACATAGATGCGCTCCTCTCTGTTCTGTTTCAACTCTGCAGCGCCTGCAAGTTGTTTGCACATACAGTGTTGCACTGGCATGTTAGGACATTCAGAACTCTGTGAAGATACATGCAAGACCATCTGTAGCAACTTTCTCTCCCTACACTTGCAAATACAGTACAAGTCGCAGCACAGATGTCGTGAACGCGTGCATGTTTTTGTTTCTTTGTTCAATGCTACAAAATCATCTCAATTTCATCAGAATAGAGGATTAAACTCCAAATATCCCTGATTAAATTTTTTATGGAAAATATGAAATAAATAACCTTTTATTTTTTCTTCAAATGTTCAACTTGTTCTCAGTTTGAGATCAAATGGACACAGGACAGGATTTTGCTTTGGAAAAACAGAAGAAACTGTTCTAGTAAACTGCTGTGAACATATATGCAGTTATGTTGGTAACAGTATTGACAGAGGGGCTCTATGTAAAACGTTTGACAATCACTGGTTTAGATCAAAGCATATTCATATTATGGCCATGGCTTGGTCAAGTTCACTTCAACCCTTAGTAATATAATACGAGGAACTTGACCAGTTTAGCAATTAAAGTATCACTCAGATTAGACATGTGTCTGCACTCAATTTTATGATTGTAAATTACAATTTTAAATGATAAAATTTACAATTACAAATATATAATTGTAAAATATACATTTTCCCATTCATATTTATTGGTGTTCCCTAAACAATATGATAAATACTCACCTCAACTTTTTCTCCAACACATTTTCAAGAAAAATCTACAAGAAACCTTATGAGTCTTAGTGCCCTCCAGATACTTATAAATTATTAAAAAGGCTGTTTTTGTGAGATTAAGTTCTCCGTTTGTCTGATGTGCAAATTATCAGACAAGAGAATCCAATTTGGTAATTTATGACAAAACTTACAAATGTGTGTTAAAACTGAGGACGGTTTGGTTTGATGAGTAGGTTGCCCTTTGGAAAGCTTGTGGAAATTGCAGCTACACTTTATTCTTTTTTTTAAAATTCCCACATCTCGGCTTTATTGGTTCTGTAAATACCTAATAACCTTTAACTCTTTGGAACCTGGAGTGGATTTCCTGTCTTCACTTAAACCACAGCTACTTCCGTCTTACAGCCTTATTAGGCGCATTAGGCTGTAATGTTTGGCAAGCATGATGCCAGTTTGGTTCATTGCCTCTTCATGTGCTTTACTCATGCTAAACCTCCTCCTGTCCTCTTCTCCAGTCTTGCATATAAACACCGTTCCTCCACTGTGTACCTTCTTGACACCTTTTCTTTGTTCAGAGTGCACTTAACCTGTGGCCTTGTCCAGAGTGCTGTAATTCTGCCACCTACGACAGAGGCCCTCCAGACAGCACTTTAGCTTTATTCAGACGAGAGAGACTGAGGCAGGAAATGTCAGCCATATTAGAAGAAAGGACAAGCGGATGGAGATGTAGGGAAGGGATGGAATGACGAATGCCAGACCCGTTAAGGAGGACAGCGTGATGGAGGTGACGGGTGACAGCGTTGAGCCTAATGGAGCTACGAAGACGTGAGGTGAGACAGCAGAGGGGCGTAGGCGGGGATGTCAGGGTGAAAGGATTGTTGGCATATATGCAGGCATAAAATGTAATAATGATCTTTGAGAGCGAGTTAAACACTCGCACTGACACTCGGTTAAGTTAAATTTGTCACCTGTGCGTGTGTTAAAGAATAGATGTGTGGATAGAGCACAGAGACAGACGGGTTAATCAGAATGAATGTAGGTTTCAGAGGCAGAGTGACACCCGGCGCTCAACGCTTATGACTCTTCCTCACTTTGTTTATTCCCGACGTCGCAGTCAAACACTGCGCTGTAACTATGGGAACTGTTTCAACAGAGATCAAATGTTTCTTTGTTCAAATATGCCAAATATATATTCATACCCCTTGAACCTTTTCCCTATTTGTCAAATTACAACATTGTCCAACATATCAAGTCAACAGCTCAACATCAGTGTGTACAAGACTGTAATCATGAAAGACTGCTAGGATATTACATTTTAAGTAACATACATGCCAAATCTGCATGCCATTGATTTATGTGGCCTGCTGAATAGACTTAATGGCTAAAACTACATGTATATATAGATTTGTGACTGAGATGTTAAAGCCCACAAAGAGTGTTTGGGACAGAAATGAGTTGAAAAATGTGCAGCAGTCATAAGCTGTTATCTTAATATTCACCAGTAGTGTCACAGTTGTTTGTCTTCCTGTTATCTTGCAGTCATAATTACAACCAAAAAATCTAATATGTTTTGGTGGAATTTTATCTAAAGGACCAAATCAAAGTAACTTGTATTTAAAGTTTATGCTCAAATATGTAAATCCAGTGTTACCTTTTGTGTGAAGAAGTTACCTTAATGGTAAAAATAGATTTGACCTCAACATAGATGCAGCTACTGTTATAAAGAGACTGCTAGTCATGAAGCATATAAATCTGACCCTTTATCCAAGAGTGGCAAGAAGGTTTATGAATGGAAGCTCTAGTTGTGATTTCTGAGATCAAAACTATTTAACTTCAGCAGGAACAGGGAAGCTCGTTTTGAAAACAATAATTTTCTTCCACTTCATTATTATGTGCTACTTTGTGTTCCTTCTAATTACACACTGAAGTCTGTAGTTGCAACAGAACAAACTGTGGAAAGTTGAAGGGGTATGAATACTTTTGTAAGGCATACAGTGGTGAAGAATGGTGTGTAGGAAATATTGATCAACAAAAGCAGTCGCATTGCTTTGGAGGGATCTCATTTTGAAAATGAACGCATCTTAATGGAAGCACATGTTCTCTGCAATCGTTGACAATCATTGCTAATTAAACGTTTTCCAGCAAAAGCTTCAGATTCTTGACACAATTGTTGACCTGCTTTGGTGAAGTTCTTTTTCAATCAAGTCAAATTAAAAGAACCTACAGTTAAAGTGGAATCCTGATTTGCAGAAAGATGTGGAAAATCCTGATGAATACACATTAGGAGACACTTAATATTTAATCACTCAGCCTGGAGCATAATTTAATTCCACTTTTACCATTTTTAAAAATAATTATTCTTATTGTTACATTACAGTCTGCTCAGTCTGTGACAGCGTTTTGGTTAAATTCAGAGTAGTGCTGCTTCTTTCTCGCGTATCTGAACACTTAGACCTGTCACTGTGGGAGGTCACATATATTTCTCTACAGACAGCTGTGACAGGGCTGTCATGACCTCATCACTCCTTTCAGACTACTGACGCGGCCATTTAAGCTCGCTCACACACACACACACACACACACACACCCACACACACACACACACACACACACACACACACACACACACACACACACACACATCCTCTGACGGATGCTCCTGTGGGTCCCAGCCGTCTTGGTGACGCAGTCGGCATCTCTCAGCTGGGGACCGCAGCTCCACTACAGCAGATGTCACACACACTGTTTGCTAACTTTACATTTCTTTGCGATGTAGGTCTGAGAAGTAAAAGTAAAAATGTTTTTGTCATTATTGTTAATGTCACAAATATTTACCCATGTTTTCTCTGTACATTTTCAGAATTTGTTTCTTTTGTGGTGCTTTTTTTTTCCTCTGGACTAGACACTTTTTTTTCTAAAATTGATTAATAATCCTTCTTTTTGTTGAGGGAAAACACTTTACTTCGATTTTTAAAGAACTAATCCTCTCTAGTAATGATCTGAACCAAATATTATTCGCCAATATGTTTCTAGCTCAGGACTTTCCAAGGAGCCAACTGTCTTGTTAGCAAGAGAAATGAGAGACTGGTGCTGAACAGAGAAAGGGTTCGATCCTGAACCCCATTCAGTCTGGAACACAGGAGTGATGTAACAGAAAAAAATTACTCTGAAACTCTTGGCATAACTTGAGACAAGTAACTGACTCATTGTACTACCTGGTGATATAAGGAAAATAAAAAATATGAAGAACCTGTTCATATGGAGAGATGAACAGGCACTGGATATGCAACAAAATATGTATACATTTCCTTAAAATTAGGTATATATTTATTTCTACTCTGAATAAATTGATGTACTTCTAACATTTTTAGTGTGAGATCATGGCATTTTTACATCTCTTTACCAGAGTTAGAATTAAATACAGATGGGGCCACGTTAAGACAGTTCAGGTACTAATGAGTAGCAGTCAGAAGGCATAAAAGTGCAAATATCCTCAAGTAACATTGATAGTCGAGGCTTTTTAAGCAATAAAAACATGCATTATTCAGAGAACTAAATAGTTGATAAGCGTAACGTAACAAAAGAAAAAGCATAAAGCTGAGTATCTTACTGCTGTGTTATTAGTTAAATCATTCATAGGTCATCACACTGATTTAAAAATCCAGAGCACTGTGTTTCTGGTGATTACCATAAACCTCACATTTATTATAAAGTTCATTAAAAGTTCACTGCAGGCTTTTTGACACAGGTGTAGCCCCACATCTGTAATCTTCATTCAAGTAGAATTTATTTTAAAAGGTTTCTTGAGGTCACCAATAAGCGATGCAGTAGATGTTTTTTGGTCAACAACAACTGTTTTGCAATGTGAGATTTTTTCCCCCAGTGAACAAATGTAATCAAATAAGTTTAGATTTTTTGAAATCTTGTTGTGAGATTGTTGTACTGCAATAAGAGGAATTTATTTTAAGAAAATTCCTGCTGCCGCTGTGCCGCTCAGCTCAATATAATCTTAAAAACCTGCTTTGATTCACTCTTGCCATTTTTTTCTTTGGACATAGCTTCATACAATAGATTTGTTTAATGAGATTTTCCACCTAAACTACCTGTTGGCAAGCGCATGGGAAAAAAACCGCTTTCCTAATTAGACTGACAAAGGGTAACTGCAAATTGGAGGAGAATAATTTCTGCTGGGCCAATCTGTTTTTGATTTACATCAGAAATAATTTAGAGGGTGAAAGATGAGGTGCCAAACTCGTGGACTTAATTACTCTTTAATTATCAGGAATCACACCTTCAGGACACAGCAGAGGCACATGGGGAAATGAAGAGTAGGAGTTCACTGTTACACTAAAGGGATTCTAATAAAACACTGAAAACATTCAAACATGGTGTGTGGAGGGAAATTAAATCTTTTGATATCTCTGTTAGGTTTTGTTTTTTTTTCATTCTGTGCTGAAAACATTAGTTTGTATGTTAAAGACAGGAACACATACCAGGGGGAACTTGATGACAGCTGGCATTTAAAGAGCTCACATACCGTCCACACTGGTCTGCTGCTTTAAATTTACATAATAGTGCAGATCTGAATAAGTGGTGCGAGTTCAGCTGGAGGAGTTGGGATTTGAGGAAAAGCTCAATTTGCGTTTATGTTCCCATTGCACACTCTCATTGATATTTTGAAATCCATTTTCCAAAACACACACACCCTCACACACACCTACACTTGTGTTGCATTCATTGCCTGAGCTCAAATCTAAACGCGCTTTTATTTGTTTGTCCTTCTCGTCTTTTCTGACTCACACCATCCGTCAGCCCTCTGTTTCTCGCGCTCTCGGCTTGTCAGTTACTCAATCCATCACTGATGTTTTCCTCCCTCGCTTCGCTTTCCTCTTCTCCTCCTCCTCTAGCATTTTGCCTCCATCTCGTCCTCGCTCTCCCTCTCTTCCACACACCCACCCGTTTTTCCATCCATCCGTCTTTCAAGTGCTCGACTTGTTCAGGTGATTTCCACGCACTTTGCTTAATATATGCTGATGATAATAACCTATCGACCCACTCCTGCACAAATATATGCATTTCCCTCTCTTTCCATCCATCCTTTGTTCCGACCAGAGGGAACGGCAGACAAATGAGAGGAGGGTAAAAGTGGATGGCCACTTGATTGAGCGCTGATGCAAACGGGCCCCAGTTTTCAGACTGAAAGCACATTTGTTTCTCTGATTCATGTTCCGTTCATTTCCCCCAAAATACAGGCATTTATTTAATTTTGATGTAAATGTTGATAACATCCATTTTCACATGGTGTAATGTTGGAACTATGGGACTAAACAAAACTGATGACGGTTCATGTTATGAGCACAAATGGGAAAAATTGAAAAGAAGGATTAAGTCTTGTTTCCTGAGCACAGATTGGATGATCTTTAGTTTTAACAGATATGGTAGAATAAAGATGAATTAGAAATTTTCATTAAAGACAGTTTGATTCACCATCATATTACTGCAAAATTTAGATAAAACTGAAAAGGCAAGTGGACTTTTGTGACAGAAAAGGAAAAGGTCTCATTAAAATACAGAGGTTCAGTAAAGCTGGTGTCCTCGGATAGTTTTCCATTCAGGACACTTTGAGAAGTTTGACTGCTCAGGATGAGATCAGTGTCTATTACAGGGAACTTGAATAGCTTGAGAAGATCAGTGTTAACTCATGGTACCAAACTCATTGTACTGTCTCCAGGCAGTCAGTGTACCAACAGGCACCCACCGTCCATTTATTTAAGATTGGGTCACAAAAACCGGTTGGGCAAAACCTCACCACAACCATCCGGTGGTTGAAGCTACATTGACCTTGTCTGAAGAATCAACAAAAAAGAAGACATTCACCAAGGAAAGTAGAACAAAAAGCTGAAAAACACCATCTTAGTAGCCTTTTTTCCCAATAACAACAAAAAAACCAACTCGTGGTAAAAAGCATTTAAAACCAGGAAATCATTTTACATTTAAATGGCAGAAAACATGAGGAGTTTTCCCATAGAGTATCAAACAATGGAATTATGAGTTGTTTGGATCATTCTATCAGAGTAAAATGGCTAACTGATTAATAAGGAGCCTTTATTTAATGTCACATTATCTTAATCAGCTCATTCAGACCATCAGGTTCCTGCCTATTTCCTCAAACCACCTGCTACAAGCTGCTGTTGCTGCCTTATTTCTCCTTGTAGCAAAGCAGCTTCCCGCTGCTCAGATTTCTAACTATAAATTCCCGGTACATTGTGTGTATTCCCATCTCTGTGCAGTGTGGTGCCAGGATCTGCTTTGTGGGTTAGAGCTCTCTCAGAAGAAATCCAGCACTTGTGCTGAGATCCATTGACTAAATACTCTCAGGAGCAGAGCCCATTGTCCCAGCACAACAGAGGAGCCGGTTATAGAAATGGAAAATGGCATAAATGTTTCTAGGAATTCTATCAGTGCACATATGTGAGTGGTGTTGAGATACTTGGACTGGGTTGAAGCTATGTTAATTCTCCAACTGTTAACACCATAATGATCTGGCAGGACACTGTAGTGCAGACTCAGCCTCGTTGTTTGTGTTATATGAATATTATGTTCCTGAACAGGCTGTGAAACATTCATTGCACGTTTGATCAATGCTAAATTGGCCCTTTTCACATAAGATCCTCTGAAACATCAGACTTTGTGACTTATTGGACTTTGTAGCTGAACTGAGTTGCATAATTTTTCTTCCTTGTTGTAGTCAAAAGATAAACATACTTTGTTTGGAGCTCTCATTTTAGTCGCTTCAAAATTTCAAATAAACACACCAGAAACTGTTAGTATGGTTTATGTCATTGTTGGAACACTTTTACATTTTAGGAAAATCTAAAGTTCCCATTTTAATGTGGTTTTACATCAGGAAATGCCTCAACTCGATTTATCCCATTTAAAAAAAATCTATTGGATCAACAATACAGTAGATCAGGCGGTGTATTGGGACTGTCAGCCTTTAGCTTTTAGCCATCATTATCCAACCATTCCCATTAGCCTTACTCTATTAGCCTTCTTGCATTATTTATCTGTTCTTTGAAATCGTAAGTGTCTAAACTTATTGTCTGAGAAATTTGTTCCTTGCAATATTAGCTTGACCAGGTTTATTCACTTGTCTCGATGAAGGACAAATTAAGCCACTAAAAACAGAAACCTGCTATATTTCTTAGGACAATGTTTTTTTACAGAATTTTGAAAAAATAATTATGCATCAATTAAAATTAAGCAACTAACGGATCTTACGAGAAGTTGGCAGAACTATCCTATCCCTGATTGGCATAAAGAAGATCAGACTCACTGAGTGTAGAGGAAGGCAGTTTTGTGAATGCAGGATCTTGCAGCAGTAAGTTCTAGTTGTCTGGCAGTCAAAGCGCATCAACGTCAGTGGAAGAATTACTCATGAATGTAGGGCCAAGAAAGAAATGTATGAGAAAATCAAACTTGGGGATTGATCAAGGTGCTCACTCATTGTCATCTTCAGGAGGAATTGTTTGAACTTAATTCCATCAGCCCATCCTGTCCTCCTCTCTGTTAAAGTTAGATTGCTGAGCTAACAGGCTCAAAAGGGAAACTGAGACGTCCCTTTCTGCAGAAACTCCTACAATTCAATCTGAGGTACTGTGGGGTAAGACTTCAAGAATGTACAATGTGATGCCAGATGCCGCACCACAACTTCAGGACTCTAATGGAGTCATTAGCTCAATAGGTCAGGGGTGAGTCGGCAGCAAAAGGGGGACAACACTCTATTTGGCAAGTGTTATGTTCAGCCTGCTTGGTGTACAGTCCCTCAAGCCTGTTTTGGGCCGGCCTGAGGGTCTTTCCCCAGTGGGACCTGCCAAACGGCTTTGAGGCAACCTGGTCAGAGACACATAAATCCTCGACTGATGGTTCGATGCACAGCTTCACAATTAATGAACAATAAACTTGTTTCATGTAGCTTAGTCAAAACAAGGTATGCATCCTTCATAAGATTCCTTCTTGTACTACATTTCTTCAAATTCTACATTTTCTTTTGCTTCTCATTGTGAATCCAGGTTTGAAGAATAGATGGCCAGCACCACTTTCTAGCCAAATAGCCACTTAATGAAAGACGAACTAACCAAATCATGACTCTTCCCGAATGGCAACTCAAGAATATTTTGCTGTAGGGTAACTCTGGGTCTCTGTTGCTTTTTCGTGCCGTAGCTTGCCCAGGATGAAGGGAGCCCAGTGAGAGGTTTTGGTGTGGTGGAGTACGAGAGCGCGGAGCAGGCTGAAGCTGTGCTGACGGAGATGGACCGAACTCTGGTGGGAGGACAGGAAGTTCGTCTTTCGCTCTGCAGCCCCGGCACCTCAGGGAGAAGCACGCTGGCTGCTCTCATTGCTGCACAGGGCATGGTGAGTAAACCGCGCACAAATAGCAGCAGCGCCAGCAGCACAGGCATGAGGAATGGAGCGCATTGTGTGCACCGTTCACCACTCGCAGCTTTTCAAGTACAAACTAACGCCCACAGGTTTTGAACCCCCTCTCTGTTAAGATTTCATCTGAACATACATCTTTTTCTTCCAAAATTCTTTGTTTCATATCTAACCCATTATTTGTTAGGAAATTCTAAAAGTTGAACATTACCAGTCATATTATACACACATGTCTTATATGTGCAAATCAGTTTTGGAAGGTTACTTGAAACAATGATGAATCAGTTGCATGTGGGTTTGAGGCTAGTAAAACCATAAAAGACATTTGAAACAAAAACTTGTATCATTTGGTCAGTAACATTTCTGGATATGTGATACACCAGCTGAAAAATCCACACCAATATGAAAATGTGATTTAGCAGGTTTTCCACCAAATTGCATTTAGCCCCGGCTACATTGAGTCAACATTGTAGCCTTGAAGACGATTCGATTAGACTGTGAACACACCAGGTTCTCAGATAACTTTGTTGTTTATATGCTAAAAACTGACTTTTCTATGGAATGTTTTGTCATGTGGCAAATTTTGATATCTCGCCTTGTAACAAAATGTTCTTTATCCCCCATATGTCATCCAGTCTGCTGCATATTGACAATAATTGATAGAGCAGATTTGTCCATGCTGCTGTTTTACACCAAGCTCTTTAATTTACAGCTCATCTTTCTTTCATGAGTCCTTACATTTAAATTGGGAGCCTGAGTTGTTCTCATCATTGTAATATATGGGAGTTAATTATTTGTTGAAGTGATGTTGCAAAGTTAATGAACTGCATATTAGGTCCGTATCTCAGAGGTCTCTGATCTCCACTTCACTTTGTAGCATATAAGAAATCAAGTAATGTCTTCCATGATACCAGTTGATCGAACAAAAAAATGAACACTTACAACCTTAAACACGTTAAGCTCTGGTGAAATGTGCAGCGTCAAAGCAGGTTTTTTTTTTTTTGTTTTTTTTTTAGGTAGGAGGTTTTTGGCTGTATGTTGTTGCTTTCTAAAACTCCACTGTAAATTTAGTGCAGCCTCATTTGTTAGACCTCAGATTTGGTGTCTGCCACTGGCATCACAACATTTCCTATCTGGAAAACCATATGCTGCATCACCGAATCACTGAACTTTGCGAGCATACGAGGGGGAAAATAATGCTCACGGCTAATTGCGAAGCTAATGCCAACTGGTTATTTTGCATTCAGAGCCGAGACGAACCAGGGTTTGACTTGGTTTCACATGCATGAGCTCCCTCTGGCTGAGAGACTCTTTGTAGCTGTGATGTCCCTCCTACACAGTGCTGTGGTTGCAGAGAAGCATTGACATGATAATTATAGTTCTGCAGACTGATTGGGCTCCTCCACTGTCTCCCGTTGCCTGAAATAAACTAAAGTCACAGCTTAAGACACAGCGATGTTCTCAGACATATATATGTGCATCCAAGTGTATGAGCACCAGCACACAGGATTAAATGCAAGTAAGAATTCATGTCAGCTGAAGTGAAGGGAATGTACCTGATAATTTTTGTGGGTTTGGTTGAGTAATTAACCTGAAATTATTGCTCACACTCCTGACAAACTCTTTTCGAGAAGTTACTTAAAGATGTGCTGGAGGAATCGGACATATTTACAATGAAATCGTTTTTTACTTCTTCCTTATAATTGATACTGAGCTTTTCTTTTCAAATCAAATGCAAAAACCAAGCTCCTATAATTGTCCCCACAGTGTTAGCATCTTCCTCAGCTACTCTCTTACAATGGCTTCCTGTTGCTTAGGGCTGGCTTCTTCCTCATCACCCCGTTAATTATCTCCCACCATTGATTACTGATTAGACTGAGATCTGGACTGTTAAAGGGTGGCTGTTAGCTCTTCCTGATGCCTTTGGTTGTGTGTTTGAGATCATCTTGTTGGGCTCCAGAGTTTACCAGCCAACTCTGTTTTTGTCTTGAAGTGGTTGTAAATGAGTTTTTAAAAACAAAACACAAACAGTTGTAATTATTCTTAATATTCAATGACCTGAATTAATAATTGGTTGTAATTTTTGTAGTCTGTCTGGATTCTCTAATTTGTGCACTAAACGAAACTGAAGTGTTTCATGGGCCGTTAAGTGAGGGTGAATTATATCTAGCAGAAGGTGAGGGGAGCTTCTGCACGGCTATATGGCAATAAAGGCAAATAAAAATTCATCCCATGCAGTGACACAATCTCTCTCTGAAAAATGAAATAAAATCAGTCTTTATTGGATGGGAGCAGGAGAAATCCTACTTTAAGAAATAATTGCTTTTCAACAAAATCCCAGAACACCCAAACAACAATCCCTATTAAAAAAACCTTGGCTACTTCTTTGAGTCCTTGCATCTCTTCTCTTATCAACCATACAAAAAGGGAAAGACAAGAAAACATCCAATTCAAGTGAGCCATATCTGTGTTTAATCTTCCAGATTCAGGAATATTCTACAAGACAATAACTAAACAGCTAAATTTGTCTCTGTTCATAATCAGATCCATAGTAAAAGATGAAGAAAAAAGTGCATTTGATTTTGCATCCAGAGTTTTTTAATCAGGTGTGTAGAAATGCTGTGCAGGATTATGCACATCTATTAATTGTACTTTATCAGATTGATAAGATCTCAAGAGTTTAACATGTTCTATTTTTAACAGACTACCTAATTAACATGCCAATTTTATTTTATATATGTAGAATATAGCATCGCAACACTGAGTCATGAGATATCAACGGAGTACAGAAAAGTATTGAAAGTTCCAAATTAAAATTAGCAAAATACAGGCCAAGAGATGCAGCTATGACGGTGTCATTTCCTGATCGGTACACAATCACCAACACTGGCTGCAGGTAAAAAGGTTCCCGTTAGTCTGACTTGTGTCTGAGTTCAGAAAGAAACTCGAGAAGGACGGAACAATGAAGAGGTGGAGGGAAAGGAAGCATCAGCGAGGTTAGATCTGTAGCCTCGGGGTTCTTCAGGATTCTTTCAGCAAAAGTGAACTGCTGGTAAAAGAAACATCAGACCTTAAGAAAGAGATCAAGACGCACTCTGGGCTCCAGTTCTCCTCCGAGGCGGTTCTCTCATTCCTCCAGTTGGATGAGTGTGATGGTGAACGTTGAGGACCAGATGGCTCCCTCCTCCCTCCTTCTCGCCTTCCCTTCTTCACCGCTTTCTTACCTCCCTGGCATGAGTGTGCTGGTATGTAGCTGTGTTTTTTTTTTTTTTTTTTGGCCAGTAGGCAAACAGACTGAAGCATGCTGACATTTTCTCCAGCAGAAAAGAGAGAAAGAAATAAAAGCTCCTCTCCTCTCCTCCTCCTCCTGTCCTGCTCTACTCTTCTTCCTCGAAAGATGCTGTCAGCTACAAGCGGCCTTGTTCAACACCACTAACACACACAAATGCCACTGTTTCCCTCCTGCAACACTCTCACACACACACATGTGCGCACTCGGCTCTCCTCATCCGCAGATGAGATGCAGTCGAACCCACTCTGTCCCCCATCAGTGGAGCCCCGTCTGTGGGATGTGACAGGGAGGAAACAAGCTGGAGTCATGTTGTAGCTGTGGGGCAGACAGGGAGGAAATATCATCATCCTGCTAATGTTGTTTTAAATATCCGTGTCTCTGGGCCAGCAGGCGACTTCTGCTGCCGTGCTGTCA
This sequence comes from Micropoecilia bifurca, assembly GCA_903067075.1. Classification (NCBI taxonomy): domain Eukaryota; kingdom Metazoa; phylum Chordata; class Actinopteri; order Cyprinodontiformes; family Poeciliidae; genus Micropoecilia; species Micropoecilia bifurca. The sequence continues at coordinate 1,098 of CAEGAF010030719.1, read as the reverse complement.
GTCCTGCTGAGGCTCCATCACAAGCAGCATTTCCTCATTCCTCTTGACTCATTCAGTCCGATTCCATTTGAGTTTGCTGAATTTAATTCGCTGGGAGTAATGTGGCCGTTTAGTTGTTGTTTGGGCGTTTCTGACTAAACCGCAGAAGTGTGAAAAGAGCTGGTCGATTTTCAATTCCCATCGTGTTTAATTTAGTTGAATTTTTTTTTTATTGTTTTGCTGATGTAATTAAAATATACATGTATGTAAGAATCCCTTATTTCAAGGTTCCATGTTCTTTGCAATAAAATAATATACATCTAATCACTTTGCACAAAAATCTATAAAGAATCATCAACAAACTGAAACTGCAAGCATTTCAGTACACAATGGTCTGTGCCAGAACTTTTGAGGAGGTGCACATTATCCTTCGCTCTACTTGTGATGGTTTTTAGTGTTCAAATGTGTTGCAAGGGCAAAGAATCTGACACCTAATGTACAATGACATTATGGTTGAAATGAGTGCTTTCCAGAAAAGCTGCATTTAATTTTGATGACCTGCATGCTGTATTTTCTGAGATGTTTCTGCTGGTTTTGAGTCATTTGGTTGTTGTTTGCACCTGCGACAATTTAATTGTATCTCAGATTTTTAAAAAATATTTTATGTGATTTGAAAATGCTTTGCAAATAACATGCACATAAAATTCCTTTCTCTGTGCATATTCTAATTGAGATTTTTCTTCACACTTCAGCCACAAAGCGGTTTTAGTTTTCCCAACCTGATGCCAATGAGTATAATTGGCTAAAAATGTGTGAATCTGAGAACTTCTCCAGTATTTTTCTCTCGTTTTTTTTTTTTTTTAAACCTTTCCAAGCCGATGGCTTCAGTTTCTCAGCTCTGTCCCTCCACTTCTGTTTTTCTCTTTTCTCCCTGAGACCAACTCCTCTCTGCTGACATTGCAGATGCATCTTTATGATGTAAACCTTTGTAATGGTTACCGCTGCTTCCAGGGCCTTCTAATGACACGATCAAAACACATCCTGCCATAACACACACACACACACACACACACACACACACACACACACACACACACACACACACACACACACACACAC
>CAEGAF010030709.1:0-11855 GCA_903067075.1 Micropoecilia bifurca | reverse complement strand
GCAAACGATCTGCTTTATCTACAGGTATCATAAAGGTTAATAGGGCAGAATAAGTTATTAATCTGAAAACTATAATTAGGCTTTCCAATCAAGATATGGCAAGTTTTTAAAATGAGCATATTTTAAATTTACTTTTATCACGACCTAAACAGTCGATTCAATCAGTTAATCTTGTCCGGAGCAGGGGTTTGCATCTCGCCTGGCTTTCACATACCGCGGCTTCAGGCATGAATTGTCTTGCCTAATGGTGGACTTTCGCTCTGTTGCGACTGCGATGCGTGCAGTAGAGTGGCTTGCCAACGTAACACGAAGTCGACTAATAATTCCTTTTTGTTCGATTGACTCTGTCCAGCGCTCCTACTAATTATTAATCAACCTTAAATTCCTGTTGTCGAGGGCCATTGTCCAATCAACCGAGCTGTCCCATATTCTGATGTGTCCGGTTCAAGTCCCATGGGTTGCTTCTCAGTTCTTATCTCAAGATCTCCCAAATCAGCAGATTATTTCCCAGGCCATCCTGTCACTTTCAGGTTATATAGTCGGTTCTCTCGCTTACCCCGGTCCTAGACTCAAATGTGCCATCCCAGTCTCACTTCTGGGCCAATAGCCTTTAGACACTTTCCAGTCATTCTTGTGTGTTTGTCACTATGGCAACCAGCTCTTGCAGGTATCCTAAGCTCACAGCCCATTCTAGTCTGAACTCCCAACCCCACTGCCAGGTTTGTGGAGTTCGTTCGCGTGGCATGTCTCTACACGTCAGCTATTCGATGAGTTTAAGATTGCATTTCCTTTCCATTTCCCATTTTAAATTCAGTCTTTCAGGTGTGGCCCTTTTAGGGGAGGGATCTCCTATGAGTTGGTTCAGCTTCACCTTCATTTCAGCAGCTCGAGTTTCCAGCTTTTACGAAATTGCTCCACAGCCATAACCCGTTTCCTGAGGGGCTAACTTCGCAAGCGTTCCTTGTTGTCAATCTCATCAGTCATGTGTTACCTTAAAGCTGAACCTTCAACAGTCCATTTCATGTCATCAACCGACTTTAATCTTTTCTGTTTGTTTCACCCATGATCATTTTGTCTTATTGTTGATGAGCTGTCTCTCCACCTCTGCGCAGTCCAGTTCAGCCATTAGACGGAATCGCTCATTACATGTTTAATCTCAGGTCTCGCTCTGTAATTTATTAGCAAGAGCTCCCTCAGTGCATAGTAAGCACTGCGCAATTCGTTGTTGGTGGTTGGTCTTTTCTCACCTAAATCCTGCATTCTTATCCCATTTTCCTCCTCATGCCGTCATGCTGCTCAGTCCTCATCTCAAGCTCTCTTCTGTTACCCATCCCAAGTTTAGCACATAGTGAGTTTCTTTTAATTCCTTCTCTCTCGATTTATCTCTCCACATCATGATCCCTGGTGCTTCTGCTTTTTCTGTCCCCACTGCTTGTCCATGTCCCAGCATCGCTCAGTCCCTGCAGCCGGCCCATGTCCCAGCATTGCTCAGTCCCTGCAGCCGGCCCATGTCCCGGTGTGCCGCAAAGCCCCTGCAGCCGGCCCATGTCCCGGTGTGCCGCAAAGCCCCTGCAGCCAGCCCATGTCCCAGCCAGTCTCTCATTGTTGGTCCTTGTCTCAATTATTTTCTTTTCCTCTCATACCTTTCAATGTAATTCCCTTACTGCGGGCCCTATCCTCCAGCCTTTCTCCAGATCTTTTTGTGTCCCTAGTTGATCCTATCTCCTGCCTGGCTCGGCACCTTGAACTGTCCTTCACTATTGCCTGGTATTACTTCAGCCTTTTGCTTAGCAGGTCTTTATTCTTTGGAGGGATATCTTAAAAAAAACCCTCTATCAATCAAATTTGAATCCAGCCTCTCGCCTCTTAGTCATCCGCACTCCTTGGGCCTACAACCCGTACTGTTCTCCCTGCATCCTCAAGTCAACACACAAGTGTTGGGTCTCACCTTTCCTCAGGCCTCAGCCCTTTATTTTGGGGAGAATATCCCTAATCGGTTATCGAGATGTTCATCAAGTTCACATCAAATCTCAGCTCAAATTAACCTCCGGGGTCCGAGCACCAAATAACTGTTGGTCATTCTCGTCATTAAATCTTTTATTGTTCCCCTTTTGTCCGTCTGAGTCTTTCCAGATTAAACTGCTGGAAGCGGCAATTGCGTAGGAACTCAGTGACCAGGTGATTATTTGCCAATATCTATCACATATGAATATTCACTTGGATTCTCTGAGCCAATCAGCAAACAGAAGGCGAAGCAGTGAACGAAAGTCCAGTTCCTCAGGAAAACTCTGTCATAGAAACGGAGACCAAACCAATTTATCCTTCTCCCTCAATTAATGTGGCCATAAAATAAAAACAAATGTTCAAAAATTAATATGCACAGATCAGATAGCTGAATACGTCGTTTGCTAGAAAAACTTTGGAATGATGTAATCAGAGCACAGAAAATTTCTGACATTACATGGGCCTTGGAGCAGGTGTACTTGAGTCTGTAAGAACAGGTGGCCATTGTTGATCTCTAAGAGAAACTTTGGAGACATGATGAGGGCAAACATTTAAAAATGCTATAAAGAAAATGGTCCTTGAAAATGGACCCTGGGAAGATTATACTGCTCCTGGTAACACATGGAAACTGAAATCCAATTGGATGACACATCAACAATCCAAACAGACATGTAGGGGAAGCAGTATAGGAAGAAGAGAATGGACTATTCAAAGTAAATTGAAAACATTTAGTTCAATGACCATTGGAATGTAGGTTCTAGATATATGTTGGGGATTCTGATATCCTACCACTGGTATATTACCATTGGTGGTGAGTTACATATAAATGTAACTCACCAGGCAGCAACATGTTAAAAACAAAATCCTTAGCTTTGCTTCCTGTGAAGTTCCCACATTTGCTGCTGTTCTTTGGGATGTTTTCAAGCTGCAATGCAGCAGCATCCAACAGTATTAGGAATCCAGATGACTAAGCATTTGTTTCATTTAGCATAGCACAGGTCAGAAATCCCAATGTTCTACGTGTCTCAGCAGTTGCCGCTGTGGGTTTTATTGCAGCCATAAAAGCAGACAGGCTGCGGCAGAGTGCCAATTTACAACTTCATCAATCTGCTTGGGCTAAAACATGGAGACACCGCCTGAAGCCAAGCAAATTTATCTTCTTTATATCTTTGCTTTCAAAGAACATCGCTAATTCTGCATGTCTGGGCAGAGACAATGAAGGAAGAAGGAAACAAAAGACATTAGGTTTTTAGATATCTTGATTTTAGAGAAAAGCAAAATCACGTTAAGTTTGAAGCAGCTCCTCTTCATGTCTGCCATGAAGCTAAGATTTCTGTGTTTTCTCAGCAGAATCCATTTACAGCAGGATATCAGACCATCAGTAAATGGATTACTTTTGAAAGACAGCTTGTCCAATCACACAGCTCTGTTGGACAGAGCATCCCAATGCACCAACACACACACACACACACACACACACACGCACCTCAACAACAGAGTAATGGACAGGCTGGGAGTTTCCTGCTGATGAGGGACTTTTCTTATTTTTCTAATCAGCCACTCCCCTTCTAAAATCCTCCTAGTCTCTTCTGATGCTAAACATGAGCTTAAATTACTCTTAAGAATAATGTAAAATTACTCCAAATTTGTCATTTTGGCAAATTTTCATTGTATATTGACTATTTTTTTCTAATTTGCCAAGTAATGTCATTTTTGCTAATTTTGAATCACATATCAATTTTCACATTTTGAACATTATGACTATGACATTCAAATTTGACTAATTTTGAATGTCATATTATATAATACAAAGCCATTTTTGCTTTTTTTAATGTTGAAGTCATTTTGGCTCATTTGGACGTCATAGTCAATTTTGCTTGTCATACTCTTGTTTTTTCCTTTTTCTTATCAAGTATCACTGCCTGCTTGTGCAGATAAAATCTTTTGTGCCAATAAAATCTTCTTAATGGATCACTGCCTCGCAGCTACAACTGCTGCAGAGTTCTTCCTCTCACTCTTGGTCTGCATCTGTGGCCTCGCGGGAAATTTCCTCCACTGCAGACAGACCAAGGAGGAGAGAAAAGACACACCCTGCAGCAGAGTGGGGAAGGATTAGAGGCAGCGAGAAAGTGGACGATGTAATCACGCGCTGGTGCATGAATGAGGAAATGATGTGCCAAAGACTCAGAGGAGCACATCTGAGGAGTATTCAGAGGAGTATGGCGGGTTTGAGAATCTGAAACTATATTCATGCTGGTGTGACTGTTATGGCATTCAGGCTTCCTCAATATTTATTCACAGGTCTAAAAGCATAAGCATATTAAATATTTCATGATAGTGCTACCAATTACGCAAAGCGATCAGCTGACACAAACTGCAGTTTCTCCTCCCAGAAGCAGCTTTATTGACTGAAATTTATTAGGGGTGTAACAATATATCATCTATATTAAATAATTAACAATACTTTAAATTTATGTAAAATGTGAATGTTATATTGCCAACAGTTAAGATGTCTTCATTAAAATTTCAAATTTTAAACAACTCATGTTGCCTGAGCGGGTGAGTGAATTAAACTGAACTGAAATCATATTGTGACGTATTTCATGACATTGGCAGACATATTGTCATCTCAGAAAAACAATACATGATGTACTCTGAATACACAATTACATCTCTAAATTTTATTCCTTGTTTGAATTAAATGCTGAAGTCAATCTACTGGTTTGTGATGTCAAACATTGCAAAAAAAAAAAATCCAACGGGGCTCTCTGCTAAAAGTTTATTTATCTGAGGGAAAGTCAGATTTTAACTAAATCTCTACAGCAGAAACATGAAAATCCCCATGATGGCGCCCTAACACTGGCATCTAATAAATCTCACATTGTAAAGTGTGACATACTACTTTCATACTGATATACTTATATAAACCCTGAACAGAGCAACACTTACAGTTCTTATGACGTGTTTCAGGCTAAAGACATCGACAAGCTGAGAAAATATGATGAAACAAGCACATAGTTCAAAATTCAACAAAAACAAACATATGCCTATACTATAAGCTGAGTCAGGAAAAGAAATATGTCTTTATTTGGAACACAAGCAACACGGCATGGTCAATATGTTAGAGCTTCAGCAGCTGGTAATTTATCAGAAAAATCAATGCTCTGCATATTGATCCACATCACATTCAAACTGTATGCATCCATACATACATAATACATGTGCAACTTGCGAGAAATAATAAAAGAAAAGATTTCCTTATTTGTTATGTGTGCACGCATTAAGGCGTAAAATATGCCAATGTGGGCAACCATGTATGAACATCCATGTGTGTGTGTTCGAGTGTCTCAGCTGCATCCTTCATTTTCCAATCGTATTTTTTTGTATGCGTCTCTAATGTAGCGCACATGCATCCAGAGATCAGCTGAGCTGGGGGAGGGAAGGCCACTTCCTGCAGCTGGAGGACAAACAAACAGAGCACAGGATGTACGAAGTGCAGATCAGAACGGGTGGAAGGAGGCCTCGTTCAACTCATCCATGTCCATTCAATCCGACATTTAGGTTTCTGGTTTCCAGCATGCGGCCAACTGAGTACACCTGGCACATGAGGTGAAGCGCTTCATGTTCTGTCACAAAGGATTTCTTCTTCCACGCTGTCAAACAGCTTCTACTGATTAGAGTTGACGTGAGGCTAAACCGACTCGTGGGGGTTTATTTATTTTGCTAATTCAGTTCCCAGAGTAAACAGAGAAAGAGGACTGAGAAAGTTGTATTTATGCAAAATATTTTGTTTGTTTTTTTTATACATATTTGTTATAATTGTCAGAGTATTATCTGTGAATCTTGTTCCCCTCACACCCCTTTGGTTCCATAATCCAAGCTCCATCATATCATATCAACCACAGACCATGATCTTTGTATGTCTGCTTATCTGATAAGAAAACGGATAAAGTGTAATCAGTGTTTGTGGTGGTATGTTTGTTTTAAAATTTTGATGGAATCAAAAGACACATGGATGGCTGGATGGTTGGATGGATGGCTGGATGGATGAATGGCTGGATGGATGGATAGAATACCTACTATTCTTTTATGAGCGTGCTGTGCACTATGAAAAAGTGTCGACACTAAATCTCCAGAAAGACAGCAAGAGGACTAGGAGGACTTTTCCCAGAAAAACATTGCAATTTTCCAGGGATTGTTATGGTTTCTGTCCCTCTGCTTAATAACCACAAAGGAATTAATTAACTTTATCTATGTGAAGTTGCTCCAATGCTTTCCTAAACCTGTGTGTAACAAACAGTGTGTTGTGGATGTGTGTTTTTTCATTCATTTACCCAGGTGTGTTTGAAGCCTTCCCAAATTAAACAGGATCACAGATTAAGTCTCTTAACATATACCACATTCTTATTATTTTTTAAAATAATTATGCCAATTTTTTAGGAAAACCGAGTACAAGTCTTTGTACTCTTGAATCAATTTTCACTGCAAATTTTCAGTCAGTCTGGCCTTTGTCTGGTTTATGGCAACACTTTGTTTCAGTTATAAATAATTCAGTTGAAAATTTATGTAAAATTTATTAATTTCTCTTGTTTATGGTGAACAATGCAAAATGTCTAAGGGAATGAAGTGGAGAGCCTATAATTTAAATTTAAGCTCATCCTTCTCAGTCTTTGGGAAATTTTGAAACATAAATATATTTTTTGTCATAAAATTCAAAACACAACTTTTATAAAGTGACCAATTATTTTCATTTTCCACCAATTAAAACCCATCTTCTCCTGTTTTCTCCTTCTCTGCATCCTCCTCCTGATGCACGTAATCCGCAACTATCCCTTGGTCTACCTCACACATACTGCTCACTTTCATCGTTTTCCTTCTCTTTCCCAAGTATTCAATTTTTCCTAGTCTCCCTGACTGTCTTCCACTCCTTTTTGCTCCTCTATAATCCCTTACCTTCATCCCATCTCTCCTCCTACAGATCACACACCATCTACCCAGCTCTCCATCCGTTGCCATTCATAATTTATGAACCCGGCTCAGAGAGGAAAAAGAACAAATATGCATCTGCTGCATGAAGAGAGCTCTCAGCCAGTGAGTGGGTTTCCGTTTGGCTGCAGTTGGGCTCACTAAGGCAGCTTCAGACTAGCTAGAAACATACATGAAGACATAGATCAAGATGTTCTATAAACTGTTGCTAGGTGAGCAAGATTTGGTTGAAAGTCCTGCACTGGAAAACTATAAAATGTGCATTGAAGTATCTCACTGAAGAAAGTCAAGGATTAAACTACACTTGATGGGATAAAAAAGGTAAAAGATCTTTACCTTGACACATCAACAGCCCTTTCTTTTATTGAAATTCCCATTCTTTTGAATAAAAGTAAGTGCTGTCGATGTGTCTTTTACCTTGATGTGTTTGATGAATTAAGTAACTTACTTGACAATCTGAATACACCCTATAACATCGTAGAGATTTAAACTGCAAACACTAGGTTTATTCTAGTGTTTGCTAGAAAATAGCAAGTGTTCTGTAAGAATAAAATTAACTTCTGGCTCATCATATTCTCTTATCCTCCCAGATTCAATGATGACACAAGCCACACAGAGTTAATAATCAGAGCTCTGTGTTATCCATTTTCAAAGTTTATTCCAACATTTAAAAGTATAAAATTATATGAACAACACAGACACTTCAAACATACTAAAACAGACATTCATTTACCTGAGACAAGTAGAAAAAAAGAAGAAAGAAAAACACGAAAGGAAAAAACGAATTCTTTGTAGATTGCCATGCGGCTGCAAATAGCAAATCTAATTCGTTCCTCTGGGGCCCTTACTTTTATTCAAAAGGGTGTTTCCTTTGATTTAATTTATGCAGTTATGCGATTAAGGAGTATTGTTCTCCTTGTATGGATAGACTCACAAATTACTCAGTTTGGGCAATTGTATTACCTTCTGAGACCTGTTTAATTTCAGGGCTGCAGTGCTTCTCTATCTAGAAAAGGGAGAGGAAAGGTCATCGACAGCACTTCCTTTTATTCAAAAGAATGGGAATTTCAATAAAAGTAGATGTGTCAAGGTAAAGATCTTTTACCTTTTTTATCCCATCACGTGAAGTTTAATCCTTGACTTTCTTCAGTTAGATACTTCAATGCACATTTTATAGTTTTCCAGTGCAGGACTTTCAACCAAATCTTGCTCAACTATAGCAACAGTTTATAGAACATCTTGATCTATCTCTCAATGTACGTTTCTTTTATGTAGCTATTCTGAAGCTGCCTTAGTGAGCCCAACTGCAGCCAAACAGAAACCCACTCACTGGCTGAGAGCTCTTCTCATGCCAGTTTGAAATGTGATGTTACTCCTAATACCTGGTTGGAACAAAGCCTCTAGTCTTTTACCAGAGTTCAGACAAAAGCTAAGCTATCTTAGCTATTTTATTTCCCTGTTGTGTAATTCCTGCAAATATAGATCAGTGCAGTAATGTTAAATTGACATAAAACCTGGTACACAAAATGGTTCAGAACTTCTGCATCCTCTTAGATCAAAGCGCAGATTTTAAAAATAAAACACTTATAGAATATACCTGAGCATATTCATTCTAAACATTTTCTAATTAATGCTATGCTAGTTTTTATTATATTGAACTAGCTGATATTATTTTGGCCTAGGTTAGAGACTCCAAGTAGTTAATATAAAACTACAAATTAGACTAGATCAAGTCACATTAATTTTAACTAAATTGTATTCTATTAATTAAATTGCAATTATTGTTAGTATTGTGTTGTTAGTTTGTTTGTCCTTAAGTTTTAGTGTTTCTCTGAGGGAGGTGACTTGAGATGTCTCCTCACTGACTGCTCATGTGATACACGGCCTTTGTGCCAAAGTTAATTATGATGTGGCTCCTCCCTGATAACAGACATTCTTTTCTGCAGGCCGTCCAAGATTTTATCCAAAGGACTTGCTTAATACACTATTTTCACATGTCGTAAGATTTAACTGTATTAAACACTAAAAATATTTATTTTCTTCAACAGTTCACACTTCATTTTCTTCAAGCAAATGTTCAAAACTGTGAACAGCTAATTCAATTCAGTTTTTGAGAGAAAGTACAGCCAATAATGCAATCACCAATCAATAAATTTGTGGACAAACGGCAGTCACAAACTGGTAGGAACATATCTATTTTTATGGGCTTTATGAACAAAGGGAAAGTTTCTGTCACTTGGGGTGAAATCCAACACACGTGACATGATGGCAATGCAGCAATGACCAAAGTTGAAATCAGTTCTATTTTCTTTTCTTGCATGTGCAAATCTTCTAGCTCAAAATGTAACGTGTAAATTTCGCTGGTCAGTTAGCTGGAGGAGGGCAAGTGATTGTTGCTTCAATATGCAAGTTCCCTAGGAAATGAATGGAGAAGGAACGATGGCGCTGTATGTCAAGTCCTTTAAACCCAGCACCTCCCTCTGTTGCTATGGATAACAATATTGCTGTAGCATCTGTTGCACCAATTCAGGTCCAGCATGATGACCTCAATTTGTCTGAAATGTCTGGAAACGCTAACACCGGAGTTGGATATAGTGGTTTGCAGGACGATGAAGGGCATACTTTTATTTACATTCAATCACGGTGTAGCAATAAGTATTGTGATAAAAAAAACACTGAAAAATATCACTTTAATAAATCAAGAACAAGTTTTGAAAGAAGAGCCTACACCTACACCATGATTATACACTTTGAGTCTCACAACAGTCACATTTTAGGACAACCTAAATTTGAGCCAATTTGTTAAAAAACATAACTACAATAAGGTTTTGTGCTAAATTTGAAGTTGAAATTTTGATAATCTGAATTCCCAATCTTTGTTAAAACACTATCATAATCAATTGCTCTAAGTATGAGCAATTGAAGTATGAGCAAACAGAAACATTTTGGTTTTAGGGTTGTTGAACATAAACAGTATAAACAGAAAGTTGCGAGAGGAAAGCAGATGAGTCCATCATCAAGACACAAATTTAGGGAAATATTCTCTCCTCTGTCACATTAATTTATTTTTGAAAATGCAAAATATCTCAGATTTACAAACTTACTTTGTTTGATTCGAGGCTTCTGGAGAAACGGTCCAAGTGAACATACAACCTTTTACAGAAAAGATGTTTCGTTTTTCTTTTTCAAACAACTTCTTAGATTAAAGCTTTTTAAAAAGGTCTGACTAAGTTATTTTACTCACACTAGAGTCAGTTGCCTCCTTCTATCAACCCCTAATCTTTCTAATTTTCTTAATATTCTGACTAAGGATCTCCTCAAGAACAAGATTCATCAACCTTTTGCCAACAGCTAAAGCTAATTTCCTTTATTATTAATACAAGACGGGATAAAAATTGGAAGTGAACCATCTGGGTCAGATTAGATCCAAGCTGTTAAACAAGCAGAATTATTTATAGCGTAATTTCTGAGGGAATGAAAACCTTAAAGGATATCTTTGTTTTTAGCTATGGTTTGATTTCAAAAGCATCTGATTTATATTAACTATCGCTATAATTGATGGAGTGTATTATGTTTCTAAGAAAAGGGAAAGCACTGTAACAGGTGAACTGATCTTGTTTTTTAGTAGGTCAATCCAGGTGTTTTACGCTGATCCATCTTGTAGATCAGATGTCATGGTGCTCTGTTTTTTTTTTTAAATAGTCTCAACGCTTTGCAGAAGGTATGCACAGAAGCTCAGGCAGGTTTAACATAACTGGGTCAAATCTGACCTTATTACCTGACCTTAAACTATGTAATGTTTTAATATTTTGTGGAACAGCTAATTTGTCCAAATAAAAGGGTTTGATTTTTGGCCATTCTAATCTAGTTTTTCATGCCTACTTAAAGGCTTATATCATTACAGGTTTTCCATCACTATACTTTCCATATTTATTTTCCAAAAATGTCATTCTTTTTGTTCACACCATGATGACAGGTCTGAGAAATCGCAGCTAGTGTGCGTTTTCTAATGGCGGCACAGCGTTTCACCATAGGAATCGTGGAGTTCTGCTGCTGATTACAGAGAGATTTGGACTCCATAAGGGCAAGTATGAAAGACAGTTCAGGCAGGATGTCAGGAGGAGCAGAGGGAGGCAGCAGGAGTGAGGTGGGGTGAGCTGTGACACATCGCTGCAAGGCACAGCTCTGTCTGCTGGGATATCCATGATGCCTCTGGGTTCCTGGTAAACACGCGGCCGGCGGCGAGGTGAGGCAGCTCCTATAAATAGCCTCTCCTTGTACTCACTGCTCCCACACAATCGCACACATTCATGCATAAACGTACGCAATGACAGACGCACGCAAGCAGCCACTAACACACGTGATGATCTAGGCTTTGACAGGGACACTCTTCTCTTTCTGCTCCCTCTTTCCCTGTCTCTTCATTTCTCGCTCCCTCCATCTCCTCTTGGCAGTTCTACTCCTTCTCCCACTTATCATATGCTCTCTAACAGATGGCGGATATGATAATTACCAGGCGGACTAAACAGTAAGTGAATGTGCCCTCTCTGTGGCTGTGAGACATATGTTTTTTACAATTCTGATGTTCTAACTGAGTTTGGGAGAACAAAAACCACGCCTGCACAGCTACCATTAGGGATCGATAATGGACTTGTGCATGCACTGAGTCAATGAAACATGGAACACCCAATCTCCAACAATAAACCTGGTATTTTTTCCAGATCTCTTCTTTTCCCCTCTTTCTAATTGTGCTGCCCTCAGTGCAATAATGTCCTACCTTTTGTATACAATAGGGGTTGAACGACTACATATTTTTTAAGGTCGACTACTTCATGATAATAGTCGAGTCGATGTCGACTAGTCGA